>JBCEWC010011522.1:0-16617 GCA_038996855.1 Solanum aculeatissimum | reverse complement strand
AGGCAGTGAACGGGCCGTTAAATGCCAAACGACCCGTTAAGGGTCCCGTCAACCCACACATAGATTTGGGGTGGTTCCAAGCCACCACAAGCTCACTGGAACATCACACGACACCCTAGATAGACCGTTCAAAGTTTAACGGTCCGTGTCAATGTCCGTGGCCATTGTTTCGAGCCTATCGCCAATGGCTTCCGAATTTTAGACAGTCTCATTGTTTGGGCCATATCTCCCTCGTACGATATCCAAATTGAGTGAAACTACTTGTGTTGCAAATCTAACTCAAAGAGCTTCAAGTTTATATATGGTAGCTCACAGGTTTCATCCCACATCAAAAGTTATGACTATTTGAAGTTGCCTATCAAAACTGTCCCTCTAGACTACTTTCTAGCCCAATTTGTATTCGGCCACTTAAACTCGACCCGTGACTACCAAAACTCAACCATGGATTGTAGTACATCATAGAATTCCAACCATATGAAGATTTTGAAAATTTTTGGGTTGTTACATTATCTCCCCCTTGGGAACATTCGTCCCCGAATGTGCTAGAACTAGGGCTTGAGGACAACGACCACACACAAGAAGCATGCTGAACCAAAACAGTAGGAGACCATGCATAACTCATAAATCATTCAAAACTCAAGTCAAATTATCATTTACATCATTTTCGCGCTCATGGATACATGCAATGTCATTAGTTGTTATTCTTATTAATTCAATAACTAAGTTAACTATTGAAAACGATGTGTTAAATAATCAATTAGTTTTTTTTTCAAGATGAAAAGGTTGCTCTAGTTTCTTAGTTATATGAAGTTGAAAAACATGCGATAGATCTCAAATAAGAGAATGTGACTCTTTGTGAAAAGTTGAATGAAGAGTCAAATGGTTATCTAAAAGGGAAAAAGAAGGCTAGTATCTTGAAACTTGAGATTGAGGCTAGTATGAATGAGGCTAAAACTAAGCTAGCCATGGCACTAGAAAGAAATGTTTAGTTAGAGAGGGACCTGGTTTGAGTAAAAGAAGAATTTTCCAAATCTCTCAAATGGACTACTTTTTCTAAAATGTTAGACACTTTGACTCATCAGGGATCCAATAGTAAAAAATATTTAGGATTTGTGAAGAAAAGTTTGTCTCACACCACTCATAGAAAGAAATGTTAATGGGTCTAATTTTTTTATGTGTACTCACTGTGGAAGAGATGGTCAATTAAAGACTAGCTGTCTTGCACTGAAAGAGTCTGAAGATCGTTTGGCAGGATATTTTGAACAAAAGAGAAGAAGAGAGGGACCTGGTCTTAGGGTGAATTCTTAGAATAACTCTAAGTTAAAGAAAGTGGTGTTACCCCCTGGATAAGAAAAGTGTTAGTTACTCCCTTATCTAAACATTGGGAACTCATATTAAAATGAGTTTCTAAGACTAACAAGTTATCCTTTGTAGGTAAGTGAAAGAAGCAGCAGCCAATGCTGGTACATGGATAGTGATTTCTCAAAGCATATGACTTGAGATGTTGATAGATTCCTTTCACTCAAAGAACTTCAAGATGGAGGTATTTCTTTTGGAAATGGCAAAAAGGGATAGATTCTTGGTATTAGAAGGATTGGGAAGTCACAGGATCACTCAATCAAAAATGTCAATTATGTAAATGGACTGAAATTCAGTTTGTTGAGTATATCCCAAATCTATGACATAGGGAATAAAGTGAAATTCCGCTTAGAAAATTATATTGTCACCAATCTGGATTCAAAAGATATGGTTCTTATGGCAAAAAGAGTAAAGAACATGTATGTGGCTGATCTGGAATCTATTCAAGGAAATGATCTTACATGTCTAAGTACTCAAAGTGAGAATGCAAAACTTTGGCACAAAAGACTTGGTCATGTCAGTTCTTCATTGTTGAACAAACTTTCTTCAAGGGACCTGTCTATGGGCTACCAAAAGTAAAGTTTGTAGAAAACAAAGTTTGTGAGGCTTGTGTTACTGAAAAGCAGACCAGATCCTCATTCAAGTAAAAGAAGCAATTGAGTACTACCAGACCTTTGGAGTTGATTCATATGGATTTATGTGGGACAATGAAGATTCAAAGTAAAGGAGGGAAGAAGAATATTTTGGTGGTCATGGATGATTATTCAAGGTTTACTTAGACTATGATCTTAAGGTCCAAGGATGAAACCTATTATGAATTTATGATCTTTTCTAAGATGATACAGTCAAATTTGAACTATAAGATAGTAGGGATCAGGTTTGACCACGGAATTAAATTTGAAAATACAAGGATGGATACCTTTTGTGTTGAGAATGGAATCCATCACAACTTCTCAACTCCCAGAACCTCAGTAGAATGGTGTGGTAGAGAGGAAGAACAAAACCTTGGTGGATATAGTTAGGAAAATGTTGATTGATTTTGGACTTCCAAAGAATTTTTGGGTTGAAGTTGTATATACTACATGCTATGTGACCAACAGGTGCTTGATAAGGTCAAGACTCAACAAAACACCTTATGAGTTGCTTGACAACAGCTATAGTGAGTTACTTTAGGGCTTTTGGTTGCAAATGCTTTGTTCTCAACAATGGCAAGGAAGACTTGGGCAAGTTTGAAGCAAGAAGTGATGAAGGTATTTTTATTGGTTACTCAAGTTTAAGAAAGGCTTATAGAGTGCTCAAAAAAAGGACACAATGCATTCAATAAAGTGTCCATGTAATCTTTGATGAGTCTGGTGAACTTGAAAAGTTGAAAGATCAAGATAAGGCTAAATTTGAAGAATTGTTGTAGTTTCACGGGGATGGTCAATGCTGATCAAAATAAAGATGGAAATTTGGAGCAGACTAACCTTGATTTTGATGTTACAGGTGATGCAGGTGTTTCTGATGAGGGACTTGGTCCTCTACCAGTTATTGACAATGAAAAAAGCATTGCTAAAAGACTTGAAAATGTTAATGATGGAGAGGTTAGTAATGCTGATGAAAAAGAAAATCAAGTTCCTATGGCATCCCTACGAAGACTCAAATCTATTCATACCTTGGATAATGTTACCTCACCTTTGGATTCTAGAGTGCAAACCAGATCCAAGATGAGGAACATGGTTACATTTTCAGCTTTTGTCTCCTTAATTGAGCCTAAAAATGTGAAAGAGGCTTTAAAAGATAATGATTCGGTGAACTATATGCAAGAAGAGTTGCACCATTTTGAAAGAAGCAAAGTGTGGCACTTGATCCCTAAGCCATTCGATAGAACAAATATTAGAACCAGGTGGGTCTTTAGGAACAAGCTAGATGAACAAGGAGCCATTGTTCATAAAAATTCAAGGTTGGTGGTTCAAGTCTACAACCAGGAAAAAGAAATTGATTATGATGAGACATTTTCTCTAGTTGGAAGAATAGAAGTCATTAGGATTCTCATAACATTTGTAGCATTCATGGGTTTCAAACTCTATCAAATGGATGTCAAGATTGCTTTCTTGAATGGCTATCTAAAAGAGGAAGTGTTTGTCAAATAACCTCCTAGTTTTGAAGATGTTGATCACCCCAACCACGTGTTCTAATTGGGCAAGGCTTTGTATGGGATGAAACAGGCACCTAGAGCATGGTATTAAAGATTGTCTATGTTCCTTCTGGAGAATGGTTTAAAAAGAGGCAAAATAGACAACAGCTTATTTTTGAAGACAAGAGGAAGGAACCTGCTTATCATACAACTCTATGTGTTAAAAGTTCTCAAAGATGATGGAGAGTGAATTTGAAATGAGCATGATGGGTAAATTAAATTTCTTTTTGCGTTTGCAAATTTAAAAAACTCCTAAAGGAACCTTAATTTATCAAGAAAAGTGTATCAAAGAGTTGCTGAAAAAGTTGAAAATGGAGAATGTTAAGCCAATAAACACTCCAATAGGAACCAACTCAAAGTTTTATATGGATGAATCTGGTCCAGTGAATGAGACCATGTATAGAGGGATAATTGGCTCACTATTGTACTTGATTGCAAGCTATCCTGATATTGTTTTTAGCATTGGAATGTATGATAGGTTTCAATGTAAGCCTAAGGAGCCCCATTTAAAGGCTGCAAAGAGATTCTTGAGGTACTTGAAGAAAACATGGGACCTAGTCCTTTATTATCCTATAGGTGATTCTTTTGAGTTGACTGGCCACGCTGATGTTAATTACGCTAAATATTATGTTAGTAGAAAGAGCACTTCTGAAATGGCTCACTTCTTTGGATCATGTCTTGTATCTTGAGGAACAAAGAAACAAAATTTTGTTGCTTTTTTAACTGTTGAAGCTAAATATATAGTTTTGCCTCTTGTTGTGCTCAATTGTTATGGATAAAATAGCAACTAAAGGATTTTGGTGTCATCACACACATTATTTTATTGCTATGTGACTAACACAAGTTTTTTGAATATGGCAAAGAATCCAGTGCATCACAAGAGGACAAAACACATTGATGTGAGACATTATTTCCTTAAGGAAAATGTTGAAAAGGGAAATATCTTCATTCAATTTTGCAAGACTGTAGATCACATAGTACATATTTTTACAAAGGCATTGAGTAGAGATCAATTTGAGAAGAATAGGTTGAAGTTGGGGATGTTGAATTTTGAATAAGCATTTAGTTTTTAGATGCAAATCAACCTCTTTTTGGCTATGATCAGAAGGATAGTTATCCTTTTTTTGTAATACTTGCTATGGCAAAGAAAATTCTTGTACCTATTCGCAGGTATACAGTCATAAATGATTTAATCAAGATAGCCAAAAGTTGGAAAATAGTTTTGAGCATAACATCTGAATGTTTAGAAGGACTTGGTCCTTTATTAAAGGTATGCACTGTGGTCATTACATTTTATTTGCAATTGAGAACCATCATTATTACTCTATATCAGCTGATAGATTTCACATCAATCCCAAAAAAGCTAACCCATGTCTTGCACTCTCCAATGTTCCTAGAACCTTTCCATTACTATTTCTTCCCCCCTTTGTTAAGCTAAAAAGTCTCATAGGATCTTGTATATTGTAGCTCCTTCTTTGAGAATTTTCGAAATCACAAAAGTTCATCTTTTTTTTTTTTTTGGAACCATCTTCTTGATTCAAAACATCTCAATCTTTGAAATCCAATCAAGAAATTCTTTAAGCTTTAAACGAAATAGTCCTACCCACTGGTATTGTCTCTGGATCTCCCATTCCTTCTTCCCAAAACTCCTCTATGGAAATCATATAAATAAACCTTGTTCACTCTTTCCCAAATCCAAGTTTGAAGAATCTTGTGAAATTCCAGATCTAAACTCCTCTCAATATCTATTACCCCTTGATTCTACGCAACCCATACTCTTTTTGGGTTGGTATGACACTGACCCATAATGTCAGCCTGATTTTCCCTCAAACCCCTCTTCTGACTTAGCTATAGAGGGTGACTTTCCTGAAGATAAAGAGGGTGAAAGGAACATTCTTGCAACAAGTGAGGAACTTGTAGCAAGAAGCTTGTTTGAGATGAAAGAGAGGTTGCATGCTCCTTTTAAGAAGAAGAGGTAGTGATGAATGTAGATCTTAGTGAGATTCCAAAATCAATTGTTCCTGAAAAAACTTTTCCTATAATTGATACAACATTTGAGGATGAGAATGATGAAGATAACCTTCCAATCTCATGGAAAGTTAGGAGAAAAATAGTGCCTTCTTCTAAAAAAGGGAAAGAAAAGATGATTGGTGATACTGAATCTAGAAGGCGGAAGTATCATACAAGGGAATCAACTAAAAAGTTGTTGAGTGATGCAATGAAGAAGAGTAGGACTACTACTTTTGCTAGAAGAATGTTGAGGAAGAAAAGTATTATGAGGGACCAGGTACTTGAAACTTGTTGTCACGACCCATGCCTAGGGCCTAGACGTGACACGGCGAATGGGGAACCCAAAGGGACCACAAACAAGCCTCTAAGAACAAGTAGCACATCCTTGGTTATGGAAGCATAAATAAACAACAAGAAATTAATTCTAAGGAAAACGGAACTTTGGACTCAAGCTATGGGAATGTCAAGGGAATAGGGCTTTCTACCATCAAGTAGCAAGCAAAGACTAAGGGGCGGGTAAGTATAATTCACACCATGGAAATGATAGGGGCTTAGGACTTCCAACACATTCAATAATACATAAAGGGATAGGGACTAAAAGAAATCTTCAATAATTACGTAGCATCATAGGAGTCAAGATCATAACATATATTTATCCAACAACACCTCTATCATGAGTGGAACGGGGGCCAAGACATCTCCAAAGCTCACCCTCAAAAGTAATTATTTAAAAGTAAATAAGTCTTTAACATAGCACGAGAGGAAAGTGGATATTATCCTCGAAATGGAGGACTCACCAATATCAATCTACAATCAAGTCGACTAGCCACGTGGAGGGGGATGAATAGGTGCTCTGATCCCTACATGGTTAGATCATGTAGGCCTAAAATATGTGTTAGTACTTAGAATGTACTAAGTATGCAGGGTGCAATGTAACAAAGAACATATATTATAATGATTAAGATGCATAATCATTTACAACGAATATAAGCTCAATATGACATGAATGATCAATACCTTAGTCCAAAACATGCATAAGGACAGCCAAATCACATAACATATCATACATAGATGGAAAGGGACCATAACTGACATGTAAGACCACGCGAGCTACTACTTTGAATCCTGATGTTCATTCCACACTGAAAAAAGGAGTGGTCTACTTTTTCAAGGTAAATCAAACACTCACCTTACGGGAACTTTCCCATTTTGGAGAATACTTCACAAACACCTTACGAGAACACCACCTTTTTTTATTAATGTATAATATAATCCTTATGAGAACACCACATTTTTTGGATATGAATTACCTTATACTTTATGGGAACCCTACCCTTTTTAGTGAATCATGCAATTAGAGCTAGATGAATTCATTATCTAATCAAAAATCTATGGTGGCAACATAGTTAAGGAACAATGATTATCTACCAAGGTCCTCTCGGTGCTAGGTCAATAATCCCAAGGAATACTCCAATCATAGTCATAGTCATAATATGCAAAATCTTATAATATTATCATAGAGTAATTCATCAAAATCAAAACTTTATAGTATAAAAGCAAGGTCTTCATATCATTCATAACATTCATAATGTTCACATGGATTCATAACGAGCTTATTAGCCCTTCAACATTCACACCATGCTAATTCACATATCTTGTCATAAGGTTTTCATCAACATAAGAAGCTTGGCTCATAAATTTAATCAAAACATGGTAGGTATTTGTACATATGCTTAAAATCATCCAATTCAAGAGTAAATAACATGAGAAGAGTAAAATAAAGTCATTTAAGAATCATTCAAAATAACCCACCAACATTGTAGTAAAACCCCCAATTTGGGCGTTATGAAATCTATTCAAAAGTCCATAATTTTTCCAAGTCTTTGAAGATATCATAGCATACAAATCTTTAGCATCATAAATATATCATAATCTTATTCCTTGATAATAGCTCATGCATCAATGGACCAATATCCAACAAATTTCTAACATGTTTCATGCATAGGAGTAATAATAGAGAGTAACCATAAAATATTAGTCCTTTAAATCAAATAATTTAATGAAAATATATTTGGGGACTCCATTGATCAAAGGACCCATGAATAGAAGACCTATATACCTAAAACCTTGAAATCAATACAGTAAACTTGAGGAAGCTTGAAGTACTCACTTGTATTCTTGATCTTCAATGAGAGTTCTTGAGAACCTTGAAATTAGATGAGGGATTTTGGTGAGGATTGGAGAGGATTTTGAGAGTGTTAGAGTGATAACTAGGGCTAAAAATGGTGAAACAAAAGAGGAATCCCGTCTATAAGAGTGTTAGGTTATGACCCAAATGCCCTCAAGTGAAACAGAAAAAGTTTTAAAAAGTTTGAACTATAGGGGAACAAATGGCGACGCGGACTTGTTCCCACACAGGTCATTTTTGTGCGAAGTTCAATTTTTCCCTTTTTTGGCCTAGAAATGAGTTTAGGTCATTTTTGTACTATCAGGGAACAAGTCCACAACGCGGATTGTCGCGCACTATTCTATTTTAGGCCTAAAATGTTATTTTTCAATACGGATCACCTAAAAATCAAAGGTGACCCTTTTCCTACATAATTTTGCCTCCTGAAAAATAATATGAAGTCAAATTTGCAAAATAATGCATGAATTGTAAAATATTCAAAAGTTACACCATAAGGACACTTCCGAATCGTGTGGGAGGTGTTACACCTTTATAGTTGATATGTCTAAAGAGCATGTTGACAACAAAAGAAAGTGAAAAGTGTTAGCAGAGAAGGAAACAAAGAAAACAAAAAGAAGTGTTATTGATAAACCTGTCTCTGAGTCAGGTAAGGGACCTGGTTTACAAGAAAAGGTTAAACAAGAATTGACATAAGGGAAAGAATTGAAGTGATGACGACTCAAAAGGTTCTTAGTGGTAGAGTGTTTGATACTGAGGTGTTGCCCAAGCCAGGGATGTGTGACCTAGCAGATGCACTAGAGTTGCAATTCTGGACACATCTATTTATAGGATTTGTACCATACTTGTATGAATCTCAAGTTAGAGAGTTTTACTACAATGTTGTGATTGAATATGATGGAAGTTCAACTACCAAAGTAGATGAGAGAAATCTGGTGTTGAGTGAGGAAGTTTTAGTTGAATAGTTGAAGGTACCATGTGAAGAGAATAGGTCGGTTATTGGAAGGACCTGATCTAAAACTTTTATGGAAGAAATGGGGAAGATATCTAACCTGAATACCTCTGGTGTTCCAAAGAAATTTCTTAAAGGAGGTTATGAGATTCTTGTTTAATTTGTAAACAAGGTTCTTTTACCTCAATTTGAGAAGAGAACAGTGGCATCTGCCACTAATTTCTTTCTCATGGAGAACTTGATAGAGTTTGAGCCTATCAACCTCCTTGCTATAATATTAGAACATATGAGGAAAATTTTGACTACAAGAGATGGCAAGCATGGGTTAGGATTTTGTTATTTCTTGACCAGAGTGTTTAGGCACTTTGGATTTACTTTAAAGGTTGAGACTAGGGGTATAGTGAAGTAAACCTTCTCTTTGCATACTTTGATGGAGTATGAGTGCATAGAAGGAAGGTCAATAAATTTAAGTAGAACATCTGAGTTACTAACAGAGAAGGAGGGGCTGAGGTATGAGCTTGAACATATTGCATCTCTCCTCAGTGCTAAGGATGATGAGAAAGTGTTACTAAATGCTAAGCTGGCTATTTCACAAGCAGAGGGACCTGGTTCTGATGAGTTTGAAATTTTGAAGGCCAAGAATGAAGACTTGTCAATTGAAGTGGCTAGACTCAAGAACCAACTACTTAATCATAATTTAGAGTCAGATGCTAGGCTCACCCTTGTAGTTCATTCCTTGACTCAAAACACCTCTTCTTCTTCCTAGGTTCCAGGTTTTGTTGTTGAGATGTTAGTTCTCTTTTGCTAGGTCTTTTGTAATGTCTGATGGTATTTTTCTTTTAATGGAATGATCTTTTCATATTTTTCATCTTTTGTCTATACTTGATTCTGTAAATTTATGATTGTGCTATCTTTCAACCATGCTCCTACCATGGTTTTATATTGCATTAATTTTGGGTTTACTATTCATTCTTTTTTATGATGCCAAAAGGGGAAAATTTTGCAATGCTTTTAAAACCAAACAATTGCATGACTTGTTGGTGATAGGGGGAACTGATAAGGGACTTGGTACCTGATTGAATTGAAGATGTGATGTTATTAATAGGGGGAACTTATGTTGAATATGCTAAAGAATGTTGAATATGTTCAAAGTCATTGCTAGACAATGTTATGTGTTTGTCATCATCAAAAAGAAGAAAAATGATGTTATGATGTTTTGATAATTTAAAAAATAATGGAAACAGGGAACAGATGAGGAAACAGGTCCTATGTGTGTTGAGATCCTAAAAGTAACACCTGATAAACAGTATGTTGTGCACCTACAAGTTTGTTATTTGTTTAGTGTACGTCAGTCTGCTCTGCAGAAATTGTCTAGCCAATGAAAATGCTCCAAATGATGATGATGTTGGGTATATATATCCAACCTTTCTTGAAGAGAAATTCTTGAGGGTTTCTACAGAGTGAATGTTTTTGGTGAGGCTCTCGAGTAGTACACTTAGAAGGAAAAATCAGAGTTGTATCTTTACTTTATGTATTTCATTTTGCTAAAATATTGCTTGCATCTTATGAATGGATTCCTAATCTATAAAGGAATCTGATATTTAAAGAAAGCTTTTGTTCTTTATTGCTAGAGTTAACTATGAAGGGTGTTGAAGTCTAAGTTGTCTAGAATTAGTCTATTAAGTGGGTAGCGGAGTAGCTACTTAGTTGGATCATACCTATGGTAGAGTTATCACATTGAGGAGAAGGTATCTAGATTTAGGTTCCTTGATTACAAGAGGTTTTAATCCAAAGATTTACTCCCTTGAAGTTTAATAAAGTTGGGTTGAAATTCTATAAGTACAGGTTGTGATTTTACTCCCTTGAGCAAGGAGGTTTCCACGAAAAATAGCTTGTCTTCCTTTACTTTGTTGCCTTTATTGATTTAGTTGTTCTCTATTCACTACTGCTCTTATGAGGGACCTGGTCCCCTACACTAAGTGGAAGCCTAAGTTTCCATCAAATAGCTACTGCATTTTTCGTGATTTTGCTCTTTCCTTCTCAAGTTTTGGTGCATCTTATTGTGTTGTTGCTCATTTTCTAGCACTTTTTTCAGACCAATTTATGAGAATAATATTATAACTCTTTGTGATTACAGTGGAATCTTTGGTCTCGTAGTTTTTTAGTCTTCACATAAAATAGTTTTTCACCTCAATTTTTGTGTCTTGTTTATTGTTTTTATTTTTGCTTTGTGGTATTTATTTGGTTGATTTATTTGTTGATTTATTATTATTGTTCTTGGGTTTGTTCATAATATCTTGTTTCAAATTGAAAGAAAATTTTTTGACTTGGGTATTCTTCCACTGCTACTCCGTCTTGCACTTTGATGGTGCCCTTGCCTCTTTTCCAACTGAGTGGTATCAAAGCACTGGTGTGGTTGTTATTGGTTGTTGATTTGAATGATGGAGGTAAATATGAGCAAAATGGTGTGTTTGATTAGGAATAATCATCATACTTAGAAAGGTCAACTGAAAGATTTTCTATTTGTCAAAACAATGCATTTGCTTGTGTTTGCATCTAATAAACCGCAGTCCATGATAGATGAGGAGTTAGAATGAGAACTCACATGTTTGTGGCTATATCAGACAATGGGTTAATAATAATTCTAGAAATCATATTGTGAACAAGACACATGCCAAAAGTTTGTGGAACAAGCTCGTGAAATTTTATGCTTCGAAGATTGAAAAAACAAGTAATTCCTACTCAAGTGTCACGATCCAAACCTGGAGCCTAGTTGTGAGACAATGAATATGACACTCGAAGGCTCTCCATCCAAGCCCCTTTATTCATATCATAAGCACACATAAGGAGAAACAAGCATTCACAAGAGTAAGCTAGTGGAACATAGCATCATAAGAGTCTATATTTCCTATTAAAGGGAATTATATCAACATAGTGTTCAAAGCATGCCTCTACATTATAGATCTTGGTAGAGACTAGAACATTGCTTTACTAGGTCACCCTCAAGATTAGAAAAGTACAAAAGTCTTAGAACAACATCATAAGCAAGAAACATAAGGGCTTGTCCTAAAACCATGGAAACTCACCAATCTTCAATAGCAATATCCAAAATCTAGCCCTAAAAATGAGGAGTAAAGTTGTCATCCGTCCCTACATGATGATATCATGTAGGAAAAAGTATGCATTAGTATGTCGAAATGTACTAAGTATGTAAGTATGCAGTGTATCAATAAATATCATACATGATAACAATATGCATATACATAAGCAATAGAGCGAGAGAAGGATATGCATGAGCAATGCAATATCTAAAACCATGTGTCGAAGCATCATAAAACATTTCATATCCTAGTAAACATACATATCTAGGAATAAGACCACGCGCACTATTACATGGAATTCCAATGTTCTCTCTACATCGAGTAAAAGAGGAATCAACTTTGCCAAGGTAGACTCGATCCTCACCCTATAGGCTTTATCTTAGCATGGTGAGAACCCATTATTTGGCCCCACCCTTTAGGCTATATCCTAGCATGGTTAGTACCCATCATTAAAGGTAAATGGATCCATTAGCCCACATTTAAGTCATCTAAACATGAACATCATTCTTATGGTGGATCATAGTTATGGGATAATGGAATCTACCAAAACTCTCTCGATGCTAAGTCATATCCCACTGAATACTTAAATCATACATATACATAGCTTTCAACATAATTCATACTTCATAAAAATCATACTTTCATAGCTTGTAAAATAGTCAACATAATCTTCATGAAAACATCTCATACCATAGGAATAGTCCATCTACATATCTTTCACATAGTGCGGGTATACTCCCATCTTAACATCATCATTGCTTAAACATTAAGGTCTTAATCACTCATATCATCATATCAGCATCATCATCATTAAAATTATCATCATAAGATCATACTTTCATGCTTAAAATCATATTCATAAAAGTCATAATTTTATCATAGGGAAACTAGGGCCATGTGTGGGTTTATGAAAAAATAAAAAAAGTATGCAATCGGATGAAAATGATGTAGGAATCATGCATTTAAAATTACATTGAATTATTTGTAAAGTAACCCACATATATTCAAAAAATCCCTAATCATATACTTGACACCATTTACCGCAAAACTATCAGTTTTCTTGCAATTGACTTTGTAACGCCCTGAAAATTTTTGAACGTCTTGATGGTTGGTCTTGGATAGTGTCAGACTATTCATGGTTGAATTTTGGTAGCCATGGGTTGTATTTAAGTGGCCGGATTCAAAACGGATCGTTTGATGAAGTTATGGGGCCGGTTGGGCAGTGTACTTTGAGAGATCATAACTTTTGGTACAGAATGAACTTGAGGGATACTATATATAAAACTGAATCTTTTTGAGTTATATTAGCAACGCAACTGGTTTCACTCAATTCAGAGTTCATATCAGAAAGTTATGGCCAAACTAGTGAGACTACTCGTAATTGGAAGGACGCTGGAAAACAAGTTCTGGAATGGGTATAAGGATCGTACCACAGACCGTTTGGTGGTCCAAGATCCATGTGGGTGTCCGTGGGTGGTTCCAGTGAGCTCCCAAGGGTTGGGGGAAAAGCCATGGTCCAAGTAAAGTCTCACGGACCACCCCACGATCCGTGAGACACTTCACGGCCCGTGAGGGGTCCCATGAAGTGGGGCAGAAATTTGGCAAGATTTTGGGGCTGGACTCCGAGCCAAGTGTGGCTCCACGGACCAGTACATAGTCCGTGTGTAGCCACACAATCCGTGAGTCCCTCCGTGAAGCATTCCAGAAAGTCCCCCGAGGGTTCGAGTCGAAGTCGAGGCTAACTGTGGCCTCATGGTCCAGTACACGGACCGTGTACCATTGGACGGCCAACTGGAGCCTTCCGTGTGACACTGTGTTTCGGTGATTAGTCCGCTTCATTAATGGTAATTTCATAAATTAGCTTAATCCTATGACTCTTTTAGCTTCCCTAAAGTCTCCTAAACCCCGAAATTCAAACCCTAATCCTATTTCACTCATCAAAATACTCTTGAATCCTCTCTAAAATTTCTTGAATTCCTTTGACCTCCATTGTTGAAAGCTTGAAGAAATTTGGGGAAGATCATCTTGCTTGGTAAATTCTTCAATTCTTGTGGTTAATCTCAAGGTATGTAGGTTTGATTCATGGATTTCCTTTCATCCATGAAGACCCAAGAACCCTACTCTTTAATTTATTATTTTAAGTTTCTTTATGTTATGGGTTCTTCTAATTTTGATATATTTCATTGAATTGGATTGTGGGTTGTAGAAATTAGGTGATTTAATGATGATTTAAGTTTGGATTTTATGAAGTTCATGAAAATTCTTGAAGGATCAATGTGCATTTCCCTTAATGATTTAATTATGCATGGGTAAATTGCATTATGTTTTGAATATGGAATTTCTCATGATTTGTGTTGAATTATCTCTTGAATTATGAATTTTAAGTTGAATCTCCATTACCCATGCACTTGTTCCTCATTCATGGCATATGCATTGAAGTTTGGTTATGATGAAACTCTTGTAAGGATATGGCCCTCTTGTTATGATGTGATATGTTAAGGCTTGTGATCACATAGTCTCTCCGTTATGGCTCTTTGAGCATTTTGGGTGCTTGCACCACTTTGATATGTTATGAAGGCTTGATATGATAAGCTATGTAGATGGGCTACTCTTATTTCATTGATATGAAAATGATTATGAGAATGATTTTGAAACTCTTGTTGGCTTTTAGCCTAAGCATGAATATGGTTTTGATCAATGGATTTTGGTTTTGACTAATGATGCATGATTTTGAAAGGAATGTAAGTCCTCTGATTTAAAGTTGCATGTATATATATGTATTTCTGTGGGATGAGACTTAGTACCGAGGGATTAGAGGTAGGGTGGATTATCTCCAAGGGTCCATACTCCATTTTGTCAAACCAAGTGCCACCATGGGTTATCTCCCTAGATAGGGATTGACTTGTTATGTATCCCCTTGTTGAAGCGTTGACTAGGGATCTACTTGGCAAGTAGTTCGGATCTGGGTAGTAGCTCGCTTGGGTTTCCTCTGTTGTCGGTTGAGGTTACGTCCCCGCTATATATTGATTGTAGGATTGCATCTCATGCATCATGACATAGCATATTGTTATATTCCTCTTTGGTTACGTCCATTCCTTTTGTATCACTTGTCCCCATGTCATTTTTCTCGGTCATACTATATTGTCATATGCATTGCATGGCCGCATACTTAGTGTATATTATGTGCTAAACCATACTCTTTGTCTACATGTTCTATCCATGTAGGGACCCGAGACGACTTCTATCTTCCACCGGATGATGTGTGATCATCTTGAAGACTATTGCTTGTGGTGAGCCCTTTTGTTCAAGGGCAATAGCCACTTTCTATCTACCTAATATTTTTGTTACTTTTCTTTACTTATGTATTGAGGGTGAGCCTCAAACTATGTCGGGGCCCCGCTTTATCTTATGTAGAAGCTTGTTTGACAAACTAAACTCTTGTACGTTGGGTTGTATTTGTTGGATATTATGACTATTGAGATATTATGATTTATGCGCTTTGGTTAGGGAAATGGTATTGATTATGCTTATGACATGATGTTGAGAACGTGTGTTGATTATGTGCTTATGTGGAAAGTCCCATAACCCCGGTGTGCCCCCATAGCTTGAGTCCTACTTATCCGCCCCTTAAAGATAATTGTTATGTTCTATGTGATTCATGTTCATCCCATTCCCGGTAACATCCCCATAGCTTGAGTCCAAAGCCTCGTTTCCCCAAGAGCTTATGTGTTATGTGTTTACTTCCGCGCTTCTGAACTGATGATATGTGTGAAGATGCTATGATGGCTTGATCGAGGACTTTCGAGTTCTCTTTCGCGATGTCACATCTAGGCCCCTTATCCGGGTCATGGCAAAGATGGTATCAAAGCCCTAGGTTTGTAATGATCTTCGAAGTCCAACATGTCGCATAAATTAGAGTCTTGTTCATGAACTTGATGCGCGCCATGTATATGAACGAGAGGCTATGATTACATTTTAGGAATTTACCTCATTTTACTTCTTCCTTATGTCGTACTGTAAGTTATTGCGATAGTTCTTTCTAAAATCTTGTTATTCTTGTCGCTCTTTCATAATATGCCTCCCAGAAGAGCTCCCTTTCCCATTCAAGCTCCCGAAATTGAGGAACAAGCTCCTTGGGCACCGGTAGAGGAGCAGGTATCCCATGCTGAGTTCAGGAATATGGTATCCATGTTGACCCAAGTTGTGGCCAACCAAGCCCGTCCGTTAAATCCCGTGAACATTGGTACTCTGTCTTCAAGGGTAAGGGATTTAACCCGTATAAATCCAATGGAGTTCTTTGGCTCTAAGGTTGATGAAGATTCCCAAGAGTTCATTGATGAACTCACCAAGGTGTTAACTATTATGGGTGTGGATTCAGAGGAGAAGGCGGAGTTAGTGGCTTACCAACTTAAGGATGTGGAACAAGTGTGGTACAACCAATGGCTCGTTGAGAGAATGGTGGATGTTAAGGTTGGATCGGAAGAATTCAATATAGCCTTCCTTGATCGGTTCTTTCCTCTTGAACTTAGAGAGGCTAAGATGACCGAGTTCATAAATCTTCGGCAGGGTAACATGACAGTGAGGGACTATGCCCTTAAGTTCACGAAGCTTTCCAAGTATGATCCTATGCTCGTATCTGATCCTCGTGCAAGAATGCATAAGTTCATCTCTTGTGTATCGGATTTGGTTGTGAAGGATTGTCGAACTGTCACGACCTAATCCTAGGGTCTAGACGTGACATGGCGAATGAGGAATCTGAAGGAACCCCAAACAAGCCTCTCAAACTTGTCATCACACTTCATCGGTCGCGAAAGAACATTCAATATTAAATAAC
>JBCEWC010011521.1:0-16618 GCA_038996855.1 Solanum aculeatissimum | reverse complement strand
GCTATTTTTCTGAGCCTATCTCCAATGGCTTCCGAATTTTAGATAGTCTCACTGTTTGGGCCATATCTCCCTCATCCAATATCCAAATTGGGCGAAACCACTTGTGTTGCAAATCTAACTCAAAGAGATTCAATTTTATATGTAGTAGCGCACATGGTTCATCCCACATCAAAAGTTATGACTATTTGAAGTTGACTGTCAAAACTGTCCCTCTAGGTCACTTACTAGCCCAATTTGCATTTGGCCATTTAAACTCAACCCGTGACCACCAAAACTCATCCATGGCTTGTAGTACATCATAAAATGCCAACCATAAGTAGATTTCAAAAATTTTCGGGTTGTTACATCCGCGAAGGCGGATCGAAACTCCGCGAACGCGGAGTGTTAGGCCACCATGAACGCGGAGAAGAAAGGTGACCTGCACCAAAACCAACAAACCTAGCAACACACAACTCAAACCAAAACTCGATACGGACCCTCGAGATTCATTCAGAGTTTAAATTTTACAAACCAAACATGAATCTCTACTAGAAACGGCGATTCAAACTCAACGGAATAATCAAAATTTGATTCCGAGGTCTCTACGACGTAATTACCAATGCAACCCCAAAAACTAGTTTAAAACTTGAAATCCCAAAACTACCTCGAAAACTTCAAAAATTATTTCGAAACCATTTTTAGCGTTAGTTTGACAATCCGAAACTACTGGAATTGTTGGAATTTCAACCTGAGCTTCCGAACTCCGAATGTTGACCAAAGTCAAACTTTAGCTCCAAAAATAACTAAAAATACAACTTTGGGTCCAAAAAGCTCATTTTAACTCCGAATTCAGTTCTACAAGTTCTCATAGACCAGTTTCAATATTTTGGAACTAATGGAATCGACAAAATCAAATTCCGACACCCAAAACTCAAAATGACTCCAAAACTCAAAGTTTTCAAACTTAAGCCTTTTAAAATTCTTTCTTTTGCAAAACTTCAACTTTTACCAAGATTTTTAAAATTCGACTTTTCAACTTAACCAAAAATGACTTTAAGCAACTTGCAGAAGGGGCAACACAATAATTTTGATGAAGTTTCCAAAAATGATCTTCTAGGTCATTACAATTATAATGTATAGTACGCGTATAGATATGCTATATTTTATAGTTAGAGCATATTTTTTATGACTTTTGGCAAGCTCCAGTATATAGTCACGGTATATTTTTAATAACTTTTGGCTATTTTTTATATAAATAAAATATAATTATATTTATTGTAAGTTTTTTATTATACATATTTGAAGCTATTTTTTGCAAAATTGCACGCTTGAGTAAATTTTACCCCACATGATGATTTAGAAGTTCAAAATATATTGTGTTGACACTTTGAAATGAGTGTTCTACATAATAAGACTTTTCATTTTATAGCAATTTAAGCCAAGCATTGTATCCCTCGATTTTTTTCGTTGATACAAATTTACATTTTCTCCATCCTCACCTATACTTTGAATCTTACTTTTGGGGTCCTCGAGTATGAATAAGTTCGACAGATCAGTTGGTTGTAACCAATCCGAATTTCTCACAATATTAATATGAGAACTGAATACGATTATAACTTTAAGATCCTAACTGAAATACTCAAACTATTGAATTACAATGAAATATTAAAATAATAAGTAAGAATAGAGATAATAATGAAGATGAGAAATATATACTCTAAAATTGGGGATGAGAAACACAGAAATGCTTTTGTACATAATTCATGTTACCCTCTAAAAATGACGCCCTATACTATTTAACAATAACTGATGATACCCTTAGTCTGAATGTCAAATTATCCTTCGTGAAGATCTAATTGCTTTTACTTGCCCCAATATTTATTTATGTGATATTTTTGTTGGTATCCTATTGGACTGGCCGAGGTTGATTCATAACAACTACTACTGAAAAATCGAAAGTTCTGAATTTAAAGTTTGAATATGAATACCTTTATTTATCACTGTATTTAGTTGAGAAAAAATGATTTAAATGTTTATTTGTTGCAACTAAGTTTGTTAGAAGCTGAAAACATAAATTAATCACTGTGTTTGAATATTGATTAGTGTGTTAAATCATGAAGATGATAAAACATAAGACAAACATTTGAGTTTCAAATTTGAATTTTCAGATATGACATATTGGAATTATTTTTTATTGCGCGTTTTTCCAAAAGCATGAGTACACTTTAAGGAGCTTACATATCCAATTGGAGCGATTTGTTGGAGATTAGAGTTGGTATTTGCAAATTTTTAGTGGGAACTGGCAGTGTATGTCCTGCATATATCTATGTATCACCACTGTATATCATTGAATGTCATATGCATCTATATTGTATGTTATGGGAATCAATATTGTATACAAATGATATACAAGTGACACACACAACATAAAAGTGAAATATATTAGATTATTATTCTTCAATCTCAAAGTTCTATCTGAAATTTGATTTAAAACCTTACTAAATTTGCACCTAATCATTCCAAACTTGAGATATAACCTCCTCAAGATACTCCCAAACTTTTGGAATAATGGAATAACATTGAATAAAACATTATAACCATTTCGAATCACAAGCACCTTTTGACTTTTGTTACGTTGCTATATTTTGAAATAGCAATAATAATAATAATGGTAATATATGTTTTGAAATTAAAATAATATTTCAATTTATATTATAAGTATGAGATTTATGTAAATACAATCATATCGTGACGACACGATGAAGACAAAATAAAATAGAGCAATACACTTGGTATAACGTTTGACTAAAATACAGTCCAATTTTGAATCTTTCCACGATTGAGCAGAAAGTTAAGACATGAAAGTAATTAATTATGGAAATCCAGAAACAGTTTTTCCACCGTCAACACAAATGATTTGGCCAGTTATGTATGCAGCAGCGGGAAAACAAAGGTACGCCACTAGTGATGAAACTTCATTTGGCTTTCCCATCCTGCTAATTGGAGTTCTCTTTATTAAATTCTCCACGTCTTTTGACTCAAAATCTTCCTGAGAAAAGGAAAAGCAAAGGACATAGTCAGGTATATCTGAGCCATTTGTGTAATAATAAGATATATGTAAGCCATTTTTATAACCAGAGATATATCAGTTCTAAATTACAAAATTGAAAGATATAGCAGATGTTTTTTGCTTTTTTTTTTTAAAAAAAGGAAAAAAGAAACAGAGTTACAAAGAAGAAAAGATACTTACAGCAACAGTATCCGTAAGAGCGGTATCAATAATCCAAGGGGCAACAGCATTAACTCGAATATTATCTTTTCCCCATTCGCACGCCAAGTTCTTTGTTAACTGATTTATCGCTCCTATAAAAAGTAGATCAAATCAAGATGATCGATCAAGTAAATACTAGTAATTTAGTGTTTGTTATGTTGATTGAATAATTGTAAATACATGAATTCAAATTTTTTGATAACAAATCACTAGACTTTTGAAACATGGTATTAAAAAGAAGAGGACAATCTCAATTACCTTTTGTTGCTGCATAGAGAGAAACAAAAGGAATAGCCATGATCCCAGAGATAGAAGAGATGAACACAATGCTTGCCTTTCCTGAAGCTTTCAGAAATGGATATGCTAATTGACATAAGTTGTAGGAAGCCTCAAAATTGGTTCCCATCATTAGTGAGCAATCTGCAGAAGTAATTTGTGTTGTCTCTTTTGGTACACATACAGCAGCATTATTTACCTGAAGTATAAACAACAATCATCACTCAAATTGCACTAATCGTGTAACAATTCATGTACATGGTCTGAGATGTAACTTGTAAGACATTTTAGGTACGTACGAGAATGTCAAGCTTCCCATTGAAATGTTCAGTGGCTTTGTTAATCAACTCGATTCTTTGATCTTCTAAGAACAAGTCACATGTAGAACCATTTACTTTATACCCTTTGTTTTGCCATTTCTCCAAACATTCATCCAAGTCCTTTTTATTGCGAGAACAAGTATAGATGGATGCACCAAAACTTGCTAATTCTTCAACTATGGCATGCCTAAAATTACAAGTACAAATAAGAATAAATCATAAGGCAACATAAATATGGACATTTACATTGAAATAATTGAGATTCAAAAGACACAGGAAAAAATAATTATGGAACATTTTTTAAATTAATTATGTTGCTTACCCAATGCCCCTAGTACCTCCAGTAACAAGCGCAGTCATGCCATGAAGAGACCATCTTCCATCTTCACTACTGTTTCCAATCTGTGCCATCCTTCAATTTCTTTTTAAGAGTTTGTCAATGTTTCAGAGGATTAAAACTGATGGAAAAAGAGTAAATAATTCTGCAAAAAAACATAGGTCAGGCCAATATATATATAATCTTCGCCTTAGTTTTGACATGAAAACATATTAGTAAATGAAGTTTGCAAAGAGCATAGCCAATAAATAAATTATAGTCCAAGTTCTCTGCGGTCAAATATGATGGCCAAAGTTGAAAGTAACTTATGGTGAAAAGGATTAAAAATGCTCTTAAACTATATAGAAGGAATAAAAATGTTCTTCATTTATATCTTGGTCCAAAAATTTCCTTGTCATTGATACTTTGGTCCAAAAATGTCGTTATTGTTACCAAATGAGTCAGAAATGTCCTTCTCTAAATAAATATATAAATATTTTTTTCATTTTAAACATATTGTGATTATAATAAAAATATTACTTTTAAATAATCATTTTCATGTTTTTTTTAATCACATTAACTAATAAAAATTCAAGAAAATAATTTTTTTTCTTAATCTCATTTTATCAATTAAAATAGAACATCGTACCCTATAACAAATAATATATGTTATAAATATAAGATCATAGTAAATCCAACACTAATTTTTATTTAATACTTTGGTCCCTTATTGTTACCAAATGAGTCAGAAATGTCTTTCTCTAAATAAATAAATATATTTTTTCCTTTTAAACATATGTGATCCTAACAAAAATATTAATTTTAAAGAATTTTTTTCTTATTTTTATTTAAATCACATTAACTAATAAAAGTGTAAAAAAATAAAATAAAATTTAATCTCATTTATCAATAAAAATAGAACATCGTACCCTGTAACAAATAATATATGTCATAAATATAAAGATCATAATAAACCCAATATTAATTTTTATTTAGAGACCTATGATCACGGTGATTATTGGTTAAAATTAAAATTAAAATCAAATTAATTTAGTGAGTTTTAAATTTTTCAAAACTAAACCAAAAAATAATCATTAGTTTGGTTATTATTGGTTTTGTTAGATTTTTTCAATTTCAAAGTAATAAGTTTGTTGACAATAATATATATCTCGAAGATATAGACACTTAGTATATGAACAATCCACAGAAAAACTACTATTAATTCAATTAAGCAAATAAACGATACTATACTTATTATTAGTTTATTACACAAATAAAGCAATTAAGTTAAACAATAAACGTCATTATACACCAAAGATAAAAAAATTTATAGCAAAAAAATAATCCCAAGCTCAAACAATTGAGAAACTACCTGGGGAACGAAAGAATTTTCAAATATAAATGATAAAGTTAAAGACTTAAGTTAATGAAAATTTAACAAAACAATTATATTTTATTTATGAATAATCTATAAATAATTATAAAATATTACTTTTGTGGTTTTTCTTAAGTAAGATCAAAACCAAATTAAATAATATTAATTTTTAAAGTTAAAATAAAATCTAATCAAATCAAATTAAATATAATTTTTTAATCGATTTAATTCAAATTACGATTCCATTCAAGTTTTAATCATACCATGAACAGCCGAGTTTGGCCGCTTCACGCCCATATATTTTTATAGTTAAAAGCAATTTCTTTTACCAGTTTTTGGTTTGTGTATTAAAAAAAATAGTGTATATATATATGACGTGAATTCATTAAATGAGACGTATCTAATCTTGTAGCCAGGGTTAGATTGACTTATTTTTGCACAAATTTGTGTCTGCGGTGTGTGATGTTTGTCCTTTATATAATAGGAAGTGTATTTTTATGTTGAATCATGGAGATTCCAATTCAAACACTAGCAAATACTCTTTTTATCATTTGGAAATTGTTTATGGCCCCATCCTCTTATAGTTTGTCATTTAATTATGTGTCCAGTCAACTATGGCGCTTTAATTATTTTGTCAAAGATGTCTCCTAAATTATTTTAAGATGACGTTGTTAATCTATCGACGCCGAGGTAGAACAGTGCCCATGGTCAGCAATCAACATTCACTCAACCGCCAATAGTTGTTTTAATGCATGGATGAGAGCAATGCCTATCTATTAAGGATTCATTATAATCATATTTCTTAAATCGGCTTATTTTAATTAGTGATTCCGTCAAATAAATTTGTATTGCGGGAAAACTATTTCGTATGCGTTGCTGCTTACAATAAAGAGATACCTGACATTAGAATGAAGCCAAAAGATGATTTGTCATGGGGCATCCAAAAAAGCATCCACTATGGATATCTTATTTGACTATCTGAATTGTCAATTGTCTAATTTTATCTTCTCTTATCATTAAATCAAGATAAGTGAGAGATCTCATTGTCATAGACGTAACTAGAAAGTTTTGGAAAGGATGTTCAAACTTTGAATAAGTAGTACTTTTTGTTAGTGGGTGCACACTGCATGAAAAACATAGTGATTGATATGATTTGATTATAAATTCCTTGTAATCCTCTTATAATTACCTTGATTAGGATTTCACGGCAATTAACATCTTCTATTTTTGGTAGATTATCTCTTGTTTTCTTGTATAAATAATGAAACAATATCTATATATAATGTAGAGAATTAAACAATTTCTTAATCTTTCACATACTATTAATAAAAAAGATCAAAAATCGATTTTCTCAAGTCAATTTATAAAATACATTTTTATTTTTAACAAAATCAACCTCTAGAGATTGTTTTTAGCAGCAAAATTGAAAAAAATTCAAATGGACCTCCATAGGTCGGATTTTAAAAATCTTTTTGCAAAAACCACCTCCAGATATTTGGATTTTTAATATATAATATATATTGTTGGTGAAAATTATAAAATTAAAAATAATAATTGAAAAGTAAATTAAAGAAAACAAAAATCTTCAGGCTGAGGCGCGGATATTTCGCTCTTTTTAAGGAGATTCAAGTCTAGTGCAACAAAACTTTTTACTTGTCCAGTAGTATTCTTCTTGATTTGTCCCCTCTAGGATATAACAGTCTTATCACAAAGTGTAACTCAACAAGCTCTGACCAAGAGTTGAGTCTTAAGCTCCACCAAAAAAATACCTCCATTCAACTAATAAGAACTCTCTTTTTGACGAACTTTATGCACTCTATATTT
Source organism: Solanum aculeatissimum (assembly GCA_038996855.1). Taxonomy (NCBI): domain Eukaryota; kingdom Viridiplantae; phylum Streptophyta; class Magnoliopsida; order Solanales; family Solanaceae; genus Solanum; species Solanum aculeatissimum. The sequence goes on along the minus strand of JBCEWC010011521.1, from coordinate 9,257 downwards.
TCTTCTCTTATGTTATATCACAAAACAAATGAAGACCATCACTATTTATAGTTGAAAAAATCTTCCATGCAATGAATAAGAAGTAAATAGGGTAGATAAATGACCTATATGTTACTGTTACACCCGGTAAAATTATCAAAATACCCCTAGATGAGAGAACGTTCCCATAACGCATCTTCCCAATTTTTTTTGGTAAATCTAAGGCCGAAATCGCGATCAACACGAAAAATTATATGGGGAAATGGTCTTGATTGATGTTTAGAGAAACCAGATCGAAAGATTATTTTTTGGGGAAAAAATGCAATTCTAGAAAAGTGCATGACATGTTTGCGTCGCGGACTAGTCACGGATTTGCACTTAATGGTGATCCCAATATTTTCTATGGGATTAGAAACTCGATCGCGGACTTGGTTTTTCGAAGGGCAAATTTTTAGTTCTTTTCGAGGGGCATTCCAGACCTTTCTCAAGCCCTCCTAAACTTACCTCACGACCAATTTAGGTCTTTCTAAGCATAAAAAAGGTTTCTAAACTCATTCTAAAGCCTCTTACGCTAAAACTAAGTGAGGACTTTTTAGAGAAGAAAAAAAGAAAAGCTAGGGTTCAAGAAATTAAGGTCAATTCCTTGTGAAGTTAAGTGTCTTCTTCATCCCAGGTATGTAAGGCTAACCTAAAGCATGAAATTGCTCTTCCATGTGCCCCTTCATTGAGAGAGATTGATAAATGGAAATATTGAGTCTTCATGCATGATTTCTTGAATGTTTTCTTGCAAAATTATACATATCCTATATATTTTTATAGTTTGATGATCATCACAAACTTGATTTACTTAATAAATGCTTTTACATGAGTTATTTCACAAACCCTACATATTACTTCATAAAAGAATGCATAAATGAATGTAGGGATTGAGTCTAGAGCCTTGATTTGAGAATGTTAATTGTGATTGTGATGTGAGCATGATGATAGGTTGATAGAACTTGATGGTCTTATGAGTATTCATAATTGAACTCTAAAAGATTGGTCTAAGTTGAGATTCCTCCTACAAGATTGTCTAATTCACCCTTGAAAGGTCAATGAGAATGATTGGTTGAATTATTAAAAGATGTGATTGAGAATTGATTAGATGGTTGATAGGCCAAAGACTCAATTGTGATATAATTGATGGATTGATATGAGTCCTTATGAGGCTTATCGATTGGATTGATTGGGTTTGATTGTTTATGAGAATTGAGTCTTGGGAGGGGTATTGAGCACTAAATTAAGCGAGAGTAAGTCCAACTCGAACTCATTAACTACATCACCAAATGTATGAGAGGATTAAACTATTAAGTCAGACGTTTCCTCTTAATAGGTTCCTAAAACAATGGAGGACTAGGTTGGTTTGATCCATTATGGATCGATTCTTTCATTACCCTGGAAAGGATTGAACGGTTGTGGAACATCAACGGGATTATTGTACGATCACTAGCTCATAAGTGGTTGTTGTAGGATAAGAGAAACTCCTAGATAAGTTCTACACTGATAGTATTATGATTGAATTGAATTCAGATTGGATTGTATTGATGGGTCATTGTGTACTCTTTATTCCTGCTTTAAATAGATATTTGACATCTTGATTGACTTCCTTATCTCTTGATTTGGGTTATCTGAGTTGATGGTATTCTACCTTGATGCATGTTTCATTCAACCATTTTACATACTCATTCATTCCACGTATTGATGTCTATTTGGACTGCATCATTTTATGATACAGAGACATGTAATAAAGATCATCAACGGGCACTTCATTGAGGATCTTCCCCACTTTTCAGCTGATTGATTAGTCCTCCCTGATCTCGAAAGATTTACAGTATTTATTTCATCTATATTTTAGAGTTAGACTTTATATTTGCTTGTTTTGATTTGAGGTAGCCATGAGTCTGTCATTGACACCATTAAAGAGTTTGATAGAGGCTTCATAGACTAGAGCGTGATTGATTTTGATTTGGATATTTATTTTGGGCTAATTTCTTTCATACTAGTCTTATTGTTTTGACTTGACATTTATATATCGTGATTGTCCACCTTTTATCTCTTTAGTCTTCCGTTAATGTGTTAAGCATTGATTGAATGAATCTGATAAATTCAAGTCGTTCGCTTGGGGACTAACAATGGTCTCTGAGTGCCGGCCATGCCAAAGGTACCCTCCCGAGGAGTGACATTTACATAAGTTACAAAGTGTAATGGAGGAATAAAAAGTGAAATAATACAAAATGAAGGGAAAAACGGTCACCACTAAGGGAACATTGCTAATTAACCACTAGCATTAATGATCTTTACTCACCACCAAGTAAGAAGTAAAGGCAACATGTAAAAACAACATTATTTTGCCAATTATATTGCTCTCTAAATGAGAGTAATAAAAGACATACAATGCCACCAACAAAAATACCACTAACTAATAATGGTAATGCACAAGAAACATTTTTATAATATTTAAAAGCAACTTAAAACCAACAATCCTTCACTCTTTTTAATATTATATAAAAGAGTATATCAACTAAAGGAAGACTATTATCCATAATGAAGGTGTGCTATGCATTAAACCTCCACTTAGTGAAATAGTAACTTTTACTGTAGAGTCGTAGCGATCTCGAACTTGAACCATGACTGCTTAAGAAAAAATAAAAAAATATTACTGCTCACACATAATAATCAAGGTGTTGACATGAGCTTTACTAGCCAACACATTACTGTCACGCCCCGGGAGGGTACTCTTGAAGCGACCAACACTTGAAAAACCATTATTGATTCCCCAAGCAAATCACTTGGCCTCATTGCCACATCACATTCAATCAACAAAAGTAAATACTCAAGTAACGCTTGGCAGTACCCAACCAACTAAGTCTTTATAAAATTAATAATTTCCAATGAACAAGAGTTGGAAAGTAAATAACAATCAACTATCACTGGGCAATATCTATGAAGCCTCTAATCCACGTCTAGAAGGTGCCAAGACAAGTCTTGGACTACCTCAGAGAGAATACTACTAATCAAAGAAAAAATAAAGAAGGTTTCTCTGAATACCAAGGAGGGCTCATTAAGTTCGGAATGAGGAGTAGGTCTTCAATGGTGTGCTTGCTAAAGGCCTCTATCACCTGTATCTGCATCATGAAATGATGCATTCCCAAATGGACGTCAGTACATTGAATATACTGATATGTAAGATGGCTCAAGAACTAAGTAAGACTCAATATAAATCAACCTAATAAGCTCAAACAATCAACCAATCAATTCAACGATCTATAATTCGATTCAATAAAGGATGCAAAAGTTATATAGTAAAACAATGCTCCTAAAAGAAACTCTAGCATGCAACTCAGTCAGATCATTTATGCATAATAAAACCAATCATGTGGAGTACTATCAAAGCCTATCTGGAAGTTTTTCTTATCTGACAACAATTACTTATGAGCCGGTGATCGTACAAAAATTTTGTTGATGTTGCCACAACTATTTAATACTTAGCTAGGATAAAAGATAAATTAACCAATAATGAATCTATGCCAATCAATCAATTCAAGTCCCTGCAAAGGGACATAAAAAGGGAAATATCCTACTTAACGGTTCAATCCTCTCCCATGTATGGCGATGTAGTTATTGAGTTCAAAGTATTAATTACTCTCACCCAATTAGGTGCTCGATACTCCTCCCAAGACTCAATGCTCATAAGTCAATCTATCTCAATCAAACCAATCACGAGTCTTAGAAGGACTCATATTAATTCATTAGTTTTATCACAATCAAGCCTTTTGGCATATCAACCATCCAAGACATCCTATTCACATCTTTCAAGAGTGGTTTAAACAATTATTATATTCAACTCAATCAACAATCAACCAATTAGGATTATCAATCATACATGCCATCAAGACTCATCAAATCATTCAATACTCTAATTCAAACGGTCATTTAGACACCAATAAATCATGCTCATCACATAAATACATGTAAAATACTTCTCATATTCTAGTCATGCTTAATTTACTCAATTCGAACAATCACAATCACATTTTCAATTTAGTTAATGCAATAAACATTACATAAAATTATACAATTAGGGTTTATATCAACAAGTGAGAATTAATGCTCTGATCTCATGCAACCAACATGTGTATTATCAATTCATTCATAAATATGCATAAATACTCAGAGTAAACATAGGCAATTCACAGTTTAGGATTTTTGGAGTTTATCCTACTTGACCTCTAAGCATACTTTCGACCTAAGAAAATGAAGAAGGGCACGTAGACAGACTCAATCCAATGCTTTAGGTAGCCTTACATACTTGGAAGAATGATATTCTTGAAGAACTTTGAAGAAGGTACTTGAAAACCCTAACTTTCTTCTCTTGAAATCTTGTTCAAAGTCTTGAGAATATGTTTGAGCGTAATGGTGTTGAATGGTATCGCGTAGGAACTTTATTAGGTGTAAAATCATCACGTTTAGGCTTATAAAGGATATGAAAGGACTAAAATATCCCTTCTTAAAATGCTACCCAGGTTGTCTATGTGGCCATCTACGGTCCGTAGAAACTTCTATGGGCTATAAATGCCAACCATAGCAACTAGGGTGCGTTTTGGGGTCTTGAAACTTATTGTACGAGCTCAAACTATGAACCATAGAAGCTTCTATGACCCGTAGTTAGGTCTGTAGATTTTGGTACCCAAAATTTGACTTGTAGGAGTCAAATCCATGAGCAGAAAGTACGGGCTCGTAGTTCAATCTTCTACTAGTAATTTAGGATCGTAGAACCAACTCTACTCTGACAGTTTGTAGTAAAATGGTTATAACTTTTTGCTTCAAACTCTGAATGAGACAATCTTGGAGACTTTAGATAAAAAATTAAAAGACCTTTAATTTGATAGGTTATTAGCCACCTAATTCTTTATGTGATGAGAGTTATGGTTATTTAAAATTGACCATTGCATAATGTAATGCGAAAACTTAATCGACGAGAATGTTTTGAACTCAACTAAGTACTAGAGGTCTCTTATGAACCTAATCCACTTCTAATACACTTACTACATATAGGAATGAGGATTAAAATGTAGGTACATGTAAGACATTACTAGGTTCAAACATATGTATTTACGACAAAAAAATTTAGATCCTAAGAATAGAGTTGTGGGGTGTTACAATATCTCCCCCTTGGGATCATTCATCCTTGGATGAAGATTGGTCTAGGAACCAAATTCATGCAAGCAATCCATCAAACAATCAATTGCCAATCATGCAAGCAATCCATCCAACAATCAAGCAATTAAACAATCAAACAAATCATCAATAGGGCTCTAGGATGCTATCATAATTCAAACTCGGAATGGGAAGACAATTGAAAGAGTAAAGGATTTTATTTAGAGATTGCTAGTCCTTCTCACCACTCTAATACTCTTACATAAAACCCCTCACAAGGCTCATCAATAATGCTAGCAGGATTGAAAAGAACTCACCATCTCCCCCTTTGGAAAAATCCTATACTATAATTTTTCCAACTCTAGGAAAATATGCATTGATTCAAGAAGACACTCAGGATAGATGTCAAATCTATCAGGCACATAAGGGAGTTACAAAGGATAGTGTGGCACTCAGACCAAGCAAAGAATAATTATCTGTCATGATCCAAAATCAGATCACGACTAAAGAGTAACGAAATAAAGCGAAAACCATTACAACATAACATAAGATATCCCAAAACTTGGAGTCATGAGTACAAGAGCATCTAAACAGTGCAGAAGAGTAAACACAACTATCTCAAAATAAGATACAAAGCTATCCTAAAATGTCTAATACAAAGTCTGAATGGAAAGTAACAAGAAAGAAACTCTCAAAGATCCACGACGACTCAAGTCTGATACTCACCACTATGATCTGCGTAAATGGAGAATATCCCAGCAAGAGTGAATCAACTACCCTGTATGAGTTCCTATGTTCGATCTGTAGGGAGTAAACAAAGTAAGGGTGAGTACTGAAGTGTACCCAGTAGGTTCAACCGACTGGGTAAGAGAAATCAAACAAGTATGTAGTACGAAGAATCCTAACACCTGCATCACAAGGTTAGTACACAATATAGCATAGATAAGAGTAGATATAGCAAGCATAGTCAATAACATAATGCATATAAAATGTATGGATGCAATGACATCACAAGCCACATATAAGGTGAAATCACGACCGTCGGGGGGTTGATATACACATCTACGAGACGAAGCTACAAGATAGAACCCGGGGGCATCGCAGACCATGTACTGAAATATCTCAAGGCATCGCAGACCTCAAGATGAAGTGTCTCGAGGCGTCACAAGCCTCAAGTAGTGTATATATAATATAAAATATGTGCATGCCAATGCCATAATATAATTATGAAATGTGCATGCCAGTGCCACAATATAAGTATGAAGCTATGTGCATACCAGTGCAACAATTTAAGTATAAGCAGTATGCATACCAATGCAACAATTCAAGTACAAGATATGTGCATACCAATGCAATAATTTAAATATAAGCTATGTGCATATCAATGCAACAATGGAGTATATGATATATGCATAGCAATGCAACAATTGCGTATAAGATATATGCATACCAATGCAATAACTCAAGTATAAGCTGTGATAGTAATATATATAACGATAATTGGATACAATAGACATAAACTCATAAATTCTAGGTCAAGTATATCAACTAATACCACAATACCATCAACAAGTCTCTCATCATCACTCTGTCATCTATAAACCAACTGTCAAAGAAGCCAAACTCCACAAGTCCCCAAAATAGTCTCATAAGCCTCTAATATATCAAAAATATTCTCAACTTATCACATACTTCCCAAATAGTCCCACAAGTTTCATATTATCACAATACTATCCAAAATTATCTCAATTCTCATAATTTTATCTCAGTTTATCAACAGGATTGTCGTTTACTCACTTTTTGGCGTAATCGGTATCACCTTTCCATCAAATTCTATCATATAATGTCATTGACTCATAAATCAATCTAAATCTTACAATTATCACATGAACATGTCCAATAACTCAAATATAGTCCCAAAAAGGATAACTGAACCTACCTCAATGCCAAAACCTCACTTGAATAAGCTTTCAATCATCTCAAGCCTCCAAACGGTCCCTAAATCGCTCAATCACTATCAAAATTAAATACTACGCATAAAGAGGTGTATTTTAATACTCATATTGGCATAAATTAGGCTTAGTGATAAAATGGTTAAAATTAGAGCTAAAATTCAAAATTTCCGAATCTATAAATTGACTTTAGAATCAAGTTCTACACAAAAAATAGAGTTCATGAGTGTAAATTTCACTAATATCGAGTTCAAATCAAAGGAGAAATCATCATTTAAAGTTTCGAAATCATAGTCTAAAAATCTCCAATTTTGACATTCAAAATCATGAAATTCAAGACAAAATCAATATAAAACTTATGAAAAATAGTTAAAACAATGTTAGAATCACTTACCCAAAGTATTTCTTCAAAATTCTCCCTTCAAAATCGTCCCAAAAGCTTTGAAAGTTCAAAAATGGATTAAAAATGGTGATCTCGAGTTTAAAAATTGTTCAGGAAAAATACACTCAATGAACGTGGGTGAGACCCGCCAATGTGGAGGGTTGGGGACCTTTATGCTCCGCAAATGCGAAACAAGTCCTACAAATATGGAGGGTTAACTTCATTGACCCCATGAATGCGGTGGCCCTGGCGCGAACGTGGAGAAGGGGGGTAATGCACCAGAAATTCTTACACTAGCAAAATCAGCCAACAACCAAAACTCGAAAGAGACATTCATAACTCATCCAGAATCAAAATTTGGTAAACCAAATATGTATTCATACCAGAAACAATGATTTGGACTCAAAAAATCATCAGAAATCAATTTCGAGGCTTCCATGATGCATTTACCAATGCAAGTCAAATAAACTAGTTTAAAATTCAAAATATCAAAACTGCCCCCAACAACTTCGAAAAATATGAAAAAACCATTTTTAGCAATAGTTTCACCATCCAGAACTACTGGAACTATTAGAATTTTGATTCGAACTTTCAAAGTCCAAATGTTGACTTTGGTTTCAAAAATAACTCAAAACACAACTTTGGACCAAAAAACCTCATTTTAACTCAGAATTCAGTTCTGTAACTTCTCATAGATCAGTTTTATCATGACCCGGAAGTGGGGCCTAGATGTGACATGACGAAGGAGAACCCAAAAGTCCTCAATCAAGCCATCATAGCATTATCACTCACATCATCGGTTCAGAAGCGCGGAAAAGTAAACATATAACATATAATTCTAGGGGAAATGGGACTTTGGACTCAAGCTATGGGGATGTTGCCGGGAATGGGATGAGCATGAATCATATAGCACATAACAAATATTTCTAAGGGGTGCGTAAGTAGGACTCAAGCTATAGGGGCATACCGGGTTAGGAGACTTTCCACATAAGCACATTCCCAACATTCACAAGCCCATAAGCATAATCATAAGCATAAATGGAACATCATTTTCATAAACAAATTCCAATAGTCATAATATCCCAATAAAGCATAGTACAATGTACAAGAGTTTAGTGTGTCCAACATAGCCTCAAAATAAGAAAGAGCGAGGCCTCAACATAATTTGGGGCTCACCCTAAATACTTGGAACAAGAAAGTAAATAAATACAAGGAAGATAAAAGATAGCAATTTACCTTGAACAAAAGGGCTCACCACAAGCTAGCAACTCCAAGGATGTCACTCGTCGTCCGCCGGAAGATAGAAATTATTACCGGTCCCTACATGGTTAGAACATGTAGATGAAAGTATGGGTTAGCAAAAAATATGTATTAAGTATGCAGACATGCAATGCATATGACAATATAGTATGACCAAACGAGATGACAAGGGGACAAGTGATACGAAAGAAATACACATAGCCAAGGGGAATATATTATAACAATATGTCATTCCATGATGCATGAAATGCAACCTAAGATCATATCATAGTGGGGATGTTGCCTCAGCCGACACCGGAGGAGACCCGAGCGAGCTACTACTTGGATCCGGACTACTTGCCAGGTAGATTCCTAGTCAACCCTTCATCAAGGGGATACATAACAAGTCAATCCCAATCTAGGGAGATGTCCCTTTGTCACGACCCGGATAGGGGCCTAGATGTGACATGGCGAAAGAGGACCCGAAGACCCTCGATCAAGCCATCATA
>JBCEWC010011520.1:0-16618 GCA_038996855.1 Solanum aculeatissimum | reverse complement strand
AATCCTGGTCGTCCACTCCTTTTTTTGAATGGTTGTGATTCAATCTTCCCATTTTAACCTATCATACCCCTAAACCTTAACACATTTTTTAACTCCCCTCTCTCTCACTAAACTAGCTGACCCTCTCTCTCTATACCAAACTCGCCAGAAAACTCCCTCCGACCGCCATGTCTCCCCTCTCTCCACCCCATCGGCGCTACCATGCAGCCGCCGCCACGTCTCCCCTCTCACCCTCGCCACCGGCAAAACCACCATCGCCGCCACACCACCTCTCCTTGGCCACAACACCCAGTGTCGGTGCCCCTTTCATCTCCTCACCACTGTCGTCGCAACAACTGGGAAATGCCACCATGCAAACCCAACCTTCGCCGCCAACTCCAGCCAACAGACGCGAACCCCAACCCCTCTGCCGCAACTAACGTCGTCCCGTCGCCGCCGAAACAGCGAACCAAACACCCCCTTTTTACTACAATTTTCGGTGAAATCTCGCTAAGAATAACCACCAAACTAACGTCGCCCCTTCTCCCTCCTTCACACCACCCTCCGCCACCGGCGGACTCCACCACGATCCCCCCTCTTCTCCCTCCCTCCTCTCCATCTCTCCACTCCCTAAACTCGTCAAAGAACCTGCTAAACTCCACACCAAAATTGCGAACCAAACTGCCCTGAAGCCATCAATCAAGCGCCGATCAACATCGATGGTGTAATCATCACAAACGAGTTTGGATTATCAGACAGGAACTCAAAATTGGGACTGAAATCTATCTGGGTACCATTGTTCCGAGTTCATTCTAATCTCTCTATTTATTTCTAGGTTGACTTAGAGAACCCAGTTAAAATTTATATATAGTGTGATTTTTTTTACGTTCTCTGTTGTTGTGGAACCGAATTATGGTAATTTTTTGAACGTTGGCTCAACGTTACTGGCACTTTCCTCCATGAATTAGGTGAATTTTCGACTTATTTAATAAATGTTGATTGATTTCCCCAATTCTTATTCCCTTGGTAAATTGAAACATTTATTTATTTTTACTTTTTTTCCTACTTGCATCGTGGTAAATTGTGGTTGTTTGTGATAATTTGGAGGAAATCTGATGTAGTTGATTGACTTTCATACTGTACTCGGTTAGAACAATATGCTAAATCAATCAAGGGTAGTACGAATCTGTTACTTACAGTATAATATGGAAAGAATACTGTTTGTTGATTTCTTTTCCTTTAAATTGGTGCTTTGTTTAGTTAATTTTGATTAAAAAATAGTGTTTAAATATCTGATTGCTAATTCAGGGGTGAAGTTAATCGATTTGATTTTTTTTGGATTTTCTTGTAATTTACTGATTTCCTCTTTCCTTAAATTTCCGCTACTATTGGTAAAGTTTGCTGAACCAAATCAAGTTAATTGATTTAGTTTGCCTTATTTATGACAATTTAAATCACGTAATTGATTTTTATTTCCTTTTGACAATTAGTTTTCACTTCTATATAAATCAACTCACTTTACAGGACTTCACATTAACAAACTCTAAAGAAAAACACAACTTGCTCTCCTATAATATAACTTTTTCTCCCTCTCTTTCCCTCTAAAAACGATATATATATACAATAAATTAAAAAGAAAGGAAGGTTGTTCAAGGCCCTCTTGTTGTTAGTTTGCTATTTTTCGTTTACTATTCTTATTTACCGGTTAGTATGGGGCATATACTACTTTTTTGTTGTCTTGTCTGGCAGGAACTTGAACTTCAAGTTCAAAAAGATGTGAAGGGGCACCTGGTACATGGGATGGATTCGGAGGAGGCTTCAAAGATCTATTAATTTCTTTTGTATATTTTTCTACTTTTTCACAAACGTTGTAACAATAATAGTGAAACTGGGGATTAGTTAAAGGGGGAGGGGAATTATGTGCTAAATATTTTTATTTTTTTTGCCTTGCTTTGCTTGCTTGATTGTTCGACGACTTTTAGGGAAATCTAATTTAGGATTTAATCGCTAAAAATAAGTTTGGTGCTCATTGAACGGTTTAATTGTGATTAATTCAAAATAAGTTTGTTTCTAACATTTTTTAGATATCATACCTTAGAATTTTTTTAAAGTTTGTTTTAGGTACCATGCCCATAGATTTTCTTATTCAAAGCATGTATTTAACTTATTCCATTTTCGTTGTGTTTTGGAACTCATGCCCTTAGGTTTAGGTTAATTTTATGTCATGCTCTTAAGTTACTAATGATTTTTCAAATATCATGCATATAGGATTCGATAATTGTTTGCAATAGAAATCATGTATTTCTAAGTTTTATATGTATTAGAAATCATGTCTATAGGAAACAACATTTTTCTAAAAATATATTTAAATAATGTCTTCCTACATACCATGAATAGAAATGTTTCTTTAGAAATTTCACATGTTAAGAATCATGCCAATAAGGTTTTTCTCATTTTTTTTAAATGTCGTTAAATGAATTTTTAACACCTTTAGAATATTTCTTTCACATCTCAAACAAGTCTTAATATGGTAAGGTTTTAAGAAGAATCAAAGTTTAATATTTGAATACTAATGCACTTAATAAACAATAAATCTTTGCACTATTACTTGTGTGTGTTAACATGTGTTCAAAAGGCCTACATGAGACTTTTGGTGCTACTTGCTAATATTTGGTGTTTTGATTGACGCGGTGTTTAATTAGGAAGCCCTAGATTTACTTTAGTCTAGAACCACCTAACGTAAAAGTCCAATGCCTCTTGGACCTTAGGAATGGACCTTAGGCACTTTAGGAAACGATTAGTATTTTATTTATTTTTCTTAGTGCGCCCCTAAGTTAAAATAAACAAACTTAGGAGGGGTAGGGGTAGATAGGACACTCGGATGTGATGATCAAAACTCGTGCTTAATGAGAACTAAACTTTGATTTTCATCCCTCGGCTTAAATAAACCACGTGAGTTAAATAAGACAAAATCTAACTTTGTCTTCCGAAATAAAAAGCCGAGTAACTGATCCGAGTGGTATAAAGTCATTTATTTCCTTATTTTCTCCCTTACTATGTTCCCTTAAAATACTTGAGGTAGTTTAGTTATCATTTATTTTTTTACTTGTTTTTATCACTTAGAAATTTTTTAGGATAAATCTTTTAATAAAATAAGAGACCTTTGCGACCCCCGCATAGAAAAGAGATACGGTCGAGACCCGCCTTTGCGGACCTCGAGGGGTGCCTAACACCTTCCCCTTGAGGTAACCTAAACCCTTACCCTAATTTCTAGTAGTTTGACCCTTAGATTTAGACTTAGGGCTAGAATGGTGTCATAATGCACCTCAACTCATTAGGTGGTGACTCTTCAATCAATCTTCAAATCCTAAAAGAGTTGTTGCCACGACGTCGTCCAGATTCCCTTTTCCACGAGGAAAAATGGGGCGTGACATTCCCCACATCTCTAACTCTTAAAATATGATAGATGCACCCCTTGAAATCATCTTACGGGCTTTGAGGTAGGAAATAAACCGACCCTTAACCACTGAGTCACTACCCTTCCATTCTAAAACCGGCTCATTAGGAACCTGAAATTTGACTTGTCTAGTCCTACAATCAATCGAGGCATACGACGAATACAACGAATGCAACCAATCTATCCCGAGAATAATATCAAAGTCAAACATTTCAAGCTCTACAAGGTCACCATGAAAGACTTTACGCAGGACCGAAATAGGACAACCCCGATACACTTTCAGGGAAATAATAGACTCACCCACGGGAGTATAAACCGCATAAGGTTCCCTCAAAGTTTTGGGACTCAAACAAAATTTAACAGCCAACAAAGGAGTCACGAAAGATAGATTTGCACCTGGATCAAGTAAAGCATAAGCATAAAAATCAAAAACTTTTAACTTACCAGTCACCATATCCGGAGTCTCCTCAACTTCCTGGCGTGCATGCAAAGCATAAAACCTGTTGTTCCTAGGAGAATTTCCTGGAGGTTCCCTTTGTTTAACTTGACCAACCGATGCTTCTAGACCTTGAACCTTCTTAGTTTCCTTAGGACAGTCATTCATCTTGTGGCCCATCTCACCACACCCTAAACAAGCACCATATCACCACAAACACTTCTCGGAATGAACTCTCTCACATTGACCACATTGGGGAGGCAACGGTACACCCCCAACTAGTGCCTTAAGAGGAGGCACTATAGCATTGGAAACCCTCACATTGGAGCCTTGGTGTTGTTGGAATCGGCCACTTCCACCACCACTTCTAGAGTTATAGAACCCACCGTCATACCGAGCCCTCTTAAAATCATTCACCCTCTTCTCCTTGAGTTTCGGCCCCTCAATCTATTTAGCATAATTCATAAGCCTGGAAATATACATATATGGAATAAGCATGGAGGTGCGACATTCCTTCACTACCAAATCAAAAACTTCAATAATAAACTTATGCATCCTTGTACGAGGTTCATCCACTAGCATGGGAGCATACTTCGAGAGCTTGGTGAACTTGCTAAAATAGTCTCTCACAGACATGTCACCTTGCTTGAGGTTAATAAATTCGATCATCTTGGCCTCCCTAATTTCAAGAGGGAAGAAACGGCCCAGAAAAGAAAACTTGAACTCCTCCCAATAAACCTTAACATCAACCACCCTCTCAACCTACCATTAATTGTACCACACCTGAGCCACATTTTTCAACTGATAAGCAGCTAATTCAGCTTTCTTCTCAGAACCTACACCCATGACATTAAACACCTTAGTGAGCTCGTCAATAAAGTCTTGGGCCTCTTTATCGTCCTTTGAACCAAAGAATTCTGAGGGATTCATCCGATTGAAGTCTCTCACCCTAGAGGCTGGGGTGTAACCATGAGTCGAATTAGCCGACTGAGCCTGATTAATCACCACTTGAGCCAAAATAGCAACCACATTTCAGAATTCAGCATGAGTCACTTGCTCCTCCACAGGCCCTTGAGGGGCTTGTTCCTCATAAATCGGGGCCTATCTAGAGAGAGAGCTTTTCATGGAAGCATCTTCTAAAAGAGTGACAAGGACACCAATAATTCAGGAAACCTTATAAAACGGTTCATGGCACAACATAAGAAGCAATAAAGTGAGATATTTCCTAAAACGCCGCCATAGCCTCTCACCTATAGGTATGGCGAGCATCACAACTAAGAATAAGACTTTACTTGAAGTGGAATGTTGGACTCTGAGAACCATTTACAAACCTAGTGCTCTGATACCATATTTTGCATGACCCGAGAGTAAGACCTAGATGTGACATGGCGAATGAGAACCCGAGAGTCCTAAATCAAGCCATTTTAGCATCAACTTACACATCATCGGTTCGAAAACACATAATTTAACAAGGAACACATAATACTAAGGGGTGTTTTTGGGAAAGGAATTTGCATGAATTACATAAGACATAACAATTACGTTCTAAGGGGCAGGTAAGTATGACTCAAGCTATGGGGGCAAGAAGGGACTTGGTACTTTCCACATGAGCACATCCTTATTAAACATATCATAATCGCATAAGCATAATCATCTCTTCCATATATACTACATAGCCAATTCATCTCAAATAGTCACATAACATAGTTGTATGGGAGTCTTTGTGATGTCCAACAATGCCTCTAGTCTAGAATAGGGTGGGGGACTAGACATATCCCAGGATCACCCTCAAAATAAAGAAGTAACAACATACATGAAGGTAGATAAAGAGTGGATGTTGTCCTTGGAACATAGGACTAACCACTAGTGATAGTCAAGGATCCAAATCAATCGTCAAAAGGTGGATAGATGTCGTCTCCAGCCCCTACATGGTTAGATCATAAAATTTGTGATGCATGAATGCTTAGTTATATAAACATAAAGAAGATGGGACCTCAACCGACATTATACCAAGTGAGCTATAACTTGGAACTCTATCGTCTACCCCACAACGGATAAAGAGGTGACCTACTTGACAAAGGTAGATCCTTTCAAAACATCATCATCATCTCACAAGTGCCATAACATAATGTAATGACTCGAGAGTATGGCCTAGATGTGACATGGTGAAAGAGAACCTTAGAGTTCTCGATCAAGCCATCTTGGCATCATCACACACATTATCAATTTGGAAGCGTGTAAAAGTAACAAATAACACATAAGTCTAAGGCATTTCGGGGCTTTGGACTCAAGCTATGGGGATGTTTCTGGGAATGGGATAAGCATGAATCATATAACACATAGTAATTACGTTCTAAGGGGCGGGTAAGTATGAATCAAGCTATGGGAGCAAGAAGGGTTAGGGACTTTCCACACAAGCACATTCCCAATCCAACAATCACAATAACATAAGCAAAAACAAAAGCATAACATAAGGAACCATTGCCGAAAATATATAGCCGTATCATTGCAACTAACACAAAGCATAACGTTTAATAGAGTTCGATATGTCCAACAATGCCTCTACATAAGATGAGACAGGGCCTCAACATATTCCGAACTCACCCTAAAGTCATAAGATAAAATAATATAAACTAAAGACATAAGGTAGATGAAATTGGGCATTTCCCTTGGAGTATAAGGTTCACCACAAGAAATACTTCAAAGTCTTCACTAGACATCTAACGATGAAAGGAAGTCGTCTCCTGTCCCTACATGGTTAGAACATGTAGACAAAGAGTATGGATTAGCACATATAATACACTAAGTATGCAGGTATGCCATGCAAGTGCACATGATCCTACAACGAGGCTAGATGACAAGGGCACACATGGTATAGAAAGGGGTGCACATAGTTGAGGGGATTTATATCATAACAAAATGCCATGTCATGTCGTGATGCATGAAGTGCAAACCTACATATCATAGCGGGGATGTGACCTCAACTGATAACATGAGAGACACAGCGAGCTACTACTTGGAATTGGACTACTTTCCAGGTAGATCTCTAGTCAACTCTTAAACAAGGGGATACATAACAAGTGAATCCCATAAAGGGAGATAACCTATGGTGCCACATGGTTTGACGGAAAGGAGTATGGACCCTTGGATCTAGTCCACCCCGACTCCAATCCGTCGGTGCTAAGTCTCATCCCACGTGAATACATATACATATACAAGCCTTCAAAACAGAGATTTGACCTTTTGTTTAAAAAAATGCATAAATGGGCTAAAAGTCAAATCACATTTCAAGTCTTTCCATAATTAGGCTCAAAAGCCAATAAGAGTTTCCAAAAGCTATTTTCCAAGGCCAATGCAATTGGAGTAGCTCATCTACATAGCATATCATATCATAATGGTGTAAACACCCATAAATGCTCAAAGAGCCATTACATAGACTTTATGTGATCACCTTCTCATATCTTTACCAAATCTTATCATATCATAACAGAGGGCCAAACCCTTATCAAGAGTTTCATCATAACATGCCTTTCATTCTCATGAATGCAATGCATGGATAAGCAAGAGTAGTATGCGTATTGGATATCATCATTTAAATCATTAATACAAGAAGTTCATTCCAAAGCATAATGAAATCATAAATTCAAAGCCAAATTCTTAATACCCATATTTGAATTGAAGGACTAAGGGGACATGCATTTTTGAAATATCATAAAATCAATGGAAATTATCAATAAGGGGCTCCATTCATTTTGAAATCAATAAATTTACACAACCCACACTTTAATTGAAGCAAAACATTCATAAGTTAAAAGACTCAATTTCAATGGAAGTCAAAATTCATCAAAATTGAAAAGAGGAGTTTTTGGGTCTTCATGGTTGAAAGAATAACCATGAATCAATCCCACATACCTTTAATTACCCAAGAAGATTAAGAAGAATCTGAAGAAGAATCAAATTTCCCTAAGTTTCCAAGCTTCTTTTCAATGGAGGTTGAGAGAAAATAGGGAGATTGTTTTGAAGAGATTCAAGATATTGAATGAATTAAGAGTGATTAAGGTTCAATTCAGGGGATTTATAGGAGTTTAGAAAGACTAAAACAACCCTAGGATCAATTAAAATTAAAATTTATCCATTAATGAAACAGAGAAAATAACTGGGAACTAGAGATGCAGAACAGTTACACGGACCGTACAATGGTCCATGGCCCGTAAACCTGACCATGTGTCTACACTTGGTCACGACCTTGGCTTGAAACTCTTGGGAACCTTATGGACCACTCCACGGGCTGGCTCACAGGACGTGAGGGATCACACGAACCAGGAACTGGTCTGTAGATCCTCACTTGGCTTGGAGTCCTAGTCCAGGGTCCAAGAAACTCTCTGGACCACTCCACGGGTGCCCCCACGAATCAGGAGGCATCACACGGACCGTGAAGTAGTCCATGGAGCCTCACTTGGTTCGGGGACTTGGTCCAATACCTAACCTACACTCTGGACCAACCCATGGATGGTATCACGTGCCATGAACCCCTACACGGTGCATGGTCCCTCCGTGTGGCCCTGCCTTAGCCAACTTTGGCCCTTCCTTTCCAGAACGCTTTCGTGCACAGACAGTCTCACCATAATGGCCATAATTTCCACATTCGAACTTTGATTCTAGTGAAACTAACTGTGTTGCGAATATTGCTTGAGGAGCTTCGTTTTGATAGGTAGTAGTCCACACACATCATCTCGTACTAAGAGATATAGCCATTCAAAGTGAGTAGTTCCACCAAAACATCAAGCAAACATAACGAACACTATTCTTTTGAACATGGCCATATAAGTAAGACCCATGATGGTCACTAGCCAACCAAAATAGGTTCAAGATAGACCTTGATCAACCACTACAAAGTTCAAAATTTTTGGGTCGTTACACATAACCTATGTTTGGCACATAGTTTGACGGAAAGGAGTATGGACCCTTGGGGATAGTCCACGCCGACATCCAATCCCTCGGTGCTAAGCATCATCCCATAAGAATATGTACATAAATTTATAGACATGTTTTTTAAAAGAGGACAAGTAACTTGACATAATAACTATGCATAATTGGGCTTAAAAGTCAAAAATCACTTTCTTTACTTTCATGTAGGTTGTGAGCCCGGATGCTATTGACGTTTCTATTTCCATATGGACCGAGCTAGTGAAAGATTTAGAGGTAGTTGCTTGTTGCTCCATCCGTCTCTCAAGACTATCGGACTTTTTTATTGGTTTTGTTCTAGTTGAAAAACAAACAATATTGAGACTTGTATTATTTTTCATTTCTGATTGTATTATAATAGAGGCTTGCATATGTGACACTAGTTCTGGGATGGTTTTAGACCGGTTATATTCCTTATGCCTTAATCCTTTTGTTATTTAGATTGTAGTATAGCTTTAGCTTCCACATTTTCTTATTATTTGCTATTTAGGATGACTTGTCTTATTAGGTTAAAGAAAAGTGTCATCATTCCCGATTTTGGAACGTGACAACTTACTTGTTGGTGCATTGTAATAGGTTCCATCAGTACCTGAGAAATCGGGTAATGATATGCCATCTTGTCAAAGGTTTTTCTCTTGAAATCAAATAATGATATGGATCATTTCATAAACCCCTATCCTTTAAATTATCTAATCTATAAATTTAAACTAGATAAGGATATAAATGATTTTGTAAAGTCTTATCCATTCGTTTGTCTAACCTAAAAAGGTAAATAAAATAAGGATATGGATGATTTCATAAAGTCTTATCCTTTCATTTATTTAACCTAAAAGGAAATCGTATATAAAGATTTGAATGATTTTCTAAGCTCTTATCCTTTCATTTATTTAACCTCAAAAGGAAAATTAGCTAAGATATTGAATATTTCTGTTTTGGTAATCTTTTGTAATATATTATACATATTATTTTTCTTTTTGCCTAAAATATTAGTATAATTAGTATTCCTATTTTATAAAATATAGTTTATACTAAAAACCTTCTTTGAATTTTTAAATAGATTACTATTTGTGGTCTTTTGAACAAATTTCTTGAACAACACCCTAAAAAGATATAAAAGCCAAAGTAGTGACACTAGAATGTTTCACTCTCACTCTTCTTTGATTGATTTTTCCCATAATTATAGAGTTCATTACAACATGAGATCCAATAGTAACAAAAAGGTTGAAAAACATTGTAATATATCAACAAAGTATAAATATCACGCCCCAGGAGGGTACCCTAGATGTGGCTGACACTCAGAGACTGTTGCGAGTCTCCAAGCGAAACACTTGGCCTCATCACTTCTATTCAAAAAAAAATAATAACACATCAGTGGAAGACTTAAAAAACATTGAAAGTGGACAACCTTAATATACGAAGAATCAAATCAAATAATGGGCTATTATGAAAAGAATTAACTCAAATAAATATCCAATCAACAAATCGACTCTAGTCTATGAAGCCTCTATCAACTAGTCAATGACAGGTCTATGGCTACCTCCAATCAAAAGATAAGTGAATCTAAAGTTTAACTCTAAAACTAGTTGAAATAATAGACATCCCTCAAACTCAAGGAGGACTCATCAATTAGCTTAAATAAGGAGAAGATATTCAACAGAGCATCTATTCATGATCTCTAGATCCTGTCTTTGCATCATGAAAAGATGCAGGCCTAAATGGGTATCAATACATGGAATATACGAGTATGTAAAATAGCTGAGTGAAAAAGATATAGGTAGAATAACAATAACTCAAAGATAGTCAACCAAGATATTAAAGGTCTATCTAAAGCAGGAACAAAGAGTAGACAATGACCAATCAATACAATCCAATCAAGTCAGAGTACTATCAATATGGAACTTATCTGGGAGTTTCTCTTATCCGACAACAATCACTTATGAGCTAGTGATTATACAACAATCTCATTGATATTGCCACAACCGTTCAGTACTTGTCGGGGTAAAGAATGAATCTAATCCATGATGGATCCAGGTATATCAACCGGGTCCTTTATTAATTCAGGGACCATATCGAGAGGAGAGATCTGACTTAGCAGATTCAATCCTCTCCTATGCTTGGCAACATAGTTAATGAGCTCGAGTTGTACTTACTCTTACCTATTTCAGTGCTCGATACTTCTTCTAAGACTTATTGCTTATAAGACCATCAATCTCTAATCATTCTAATCATGAGTCTCATAAAGACTCTAACCAACTCAATTCATCACATTAGCTATCAACTCTTTGGTTACATCCTTTTAAAGTTCAATTCTTGACTCATAAAAACTCAATCATGCATCATTCAAACTCATAGCATTCAAGAAACAATAATAGAGTTAAATCATTTGAGGATTCTATAGACTCTTTAGGTTCAAATTTTACTCATGCATACTCGTTTAAATGCAGTAGGTAAAAACAACAAGAAATCAATCTAGGGCTCATGTAGAAAAGTAAACTCTTTAATTTCTAGTATTTAATTCATAAAATCTGTAATTGACATAAAATTATATAGATATACGTTAGAATTTAAGAAAAATCTTCACAAAACATCCATGGAAGACTCAATTCATCAATAGTTCCATCAATTCAGGTTATGGGGCACATGGAAGATCAAAATCCATGCTTTAGCTTACATACCTGGAAGTTTGATCTTGAAGTAGCTTGGAGGAATTCTCAAGTTCTCTCTTTAAACCCTAGTCTTTTCTCTCTTGAAATCTTGTTCTACGTTTGGAGGATGTGTTTTTAGTGTAAAAAGGATCAACTGATACGTTTAGGGCTTAATTTAGGTATAAAAGAGTAGAGTCTAGGCTTTAAAAGGATGGAAAAAGACCAAAATAACCCTTTACAAAAAGCTATAAAATGTTGTCCACGAAATCCTTTACGGCCCGTGGAACGTTCCATGACTCGTAGGTCACTTCCTTGAACTTTTGGGCATGTTCTTGAGGTTACTGGAACCTTTCACAAGACCAATTCATCACCCGTCGAAGTCTTTATGACCCGTAGATGGATTCATGAAGTCTGGGGCTCAAAATCTAACTTTCTAGACTTTTCCACGAAACCTAACCTTACGGGTCATACTTCGATTCATGACCTGTATATGGTTTCGTGGAATTACCCCTGCTCTAGCAGTGTTCAGCAAAATGACCATAAATGTTGACTCCGAACTCCAAATGAGGTTAAAAAGTTGTGTTGGAAAGCTATTTAAAGGAGTTTTTGTTTGATAGGTCATGGGTCACCTAATTCTGTGTGTGATAAGAGTTATGATAATTTAAAGTCGATCCTTGCATAATCATCATTCTAAACTCAATTATAGGAAGGTATTGAACTCGTCTAAGTGTTAGAAGTCTCTTATGATCCTAATACTCTTCTCATATGTAAGAATGAGTCTTGAAACATAGGTAAATGTGACAACAGAGTTACGCGGTGTCACAATAAATCTATTTCCAAAAGAATTGGAGTTGATGATAGAAATATTTGTAGAAATATTGGTGTTACAGATTTTGGCTGTAATTCTAATCAAAATGATGAATGGATTGTTGCTGCTTGGAAGTCTGAGAAAAAAGGCAAAAAAGATAGTACTGGTAAGATACCATGGATTCCTTTGAATCCCATTTCAGAAACTTTAGGAAATAAGAGTAGTACTTGTGGTCATCCAATTGTTCAAAAATTGAAATTGTATAACAATGTCGAGACATCAAATGAGTCATTTTGTCCATTATTTTATGTTTTTAGTGTTTAGAGAAATTCTGCAACAACTGCATATCATTTATGAATTGTTAAGATTGTTATTTCATGTATTGAACTGTTCATTTGGTTTGTATGCATGTTTTTACATTTTGAAAACTTCAAAAGTGAAAATATTTGACTTCGGTTTAAACTTTAGGTTGATGACCTAGGAACGCAATCCTTATGTTTCGTCGTGTAATGCCCCTCCAGGTCATTTTCTTACCATCCTTTTTTTGTTTGTTGGAGCATTTCTATAGTGACCCCAGGTAAGTTCTGACTTGCGCCTGGTCGTTCATTAGGATTTTGTGCATATTTCATACTTTCAGTCCTTTATAACCTAAAAAGTTGACTTTTGTAAAACTATGAATAATATTATTTACCATGTTTCATGACATGAATGTAATATATGAGAATCACAAATAAAGGAGTGTAATCAAGTCAACACAAGCCTCAAAGTAATAAAGTTCCCAGAAGCTCATGTTTTATGATAAACATACTCTTTAAATCAATGGGAGGAAAGCCACTTAAAACAAGCAACAAACCTTTCAAATATCCCTTTAGTTCTCAAAATATGCCACAAGCCAAAAAAAATTCATGAATTTCAGTTCTCAAATTTTTTCATTCCTCAGCACATTTCATTCTACAATGTATCTCATTTCTCAAATCAAGTCATGGCTCAGTGCATTTTATTTCACTAAGTCTTTAATTTGTCAAATAATTTCACATAGTGTCTCGTCACGTACAACGTTATGGAATGAAATGAGATGGAATGAATGCAATACATTGGTGGTACTGGTCGAATAAAGACTATTGCGCAGCCTGTCGCATACACCTATAATGCTGAGCTACCAGGTAGGACCCATGTCGGCCTCACAGAGCATATACCCCAATCACAATCTGTCAACTACCTTGCGACATAGCTTGTGGTCAAGGAATCATGATACAAGTATCTCATCCTCCTTACCACTTAACTCATGGTCAAATTTTTAAAGTTGTCTTATATTCTTACAAAAAGTTGTTGCCACAATATCATTTACCATGTTTCATTACATGAATTGTATGTCAATCACAAACAAAATATTGTAATCAAGTCAACACAAGCCTCAAAATAATAAAGTTCCAAAAAGCTTATGCTTTATGATAAATATTCTCTTGAAATCAATGGGAAGAAACTCTTTTAAAACAAGAAAAAAAACTATTGAAATATCTCATTTGTTCCCAAAATATGCTACAAGTCATAATTGTTTTTAAGCATTTCATTTTTCAAATCATTTCATACCTCAAAATATTTCATTCCACAATGTATCGCATTTCTCAAATCACTTCATGCCTCGTGCATTTCATTTCACATAGTATCTCATTTCTCAAATAATTTCACAAAGTGTCTTATTTCGCAAATCATTCACAAGTATATCATTTTCAAATCATTTCACTTTTCAAAAATATTTCATTTTTCAAAAGATAGGACTCAAATCACCAATATGAATCAATTTCATGAATAAGTACAACAAGTAAAGTTCCCTTCATGGGCATCATAATAAAACATAAATACAATCATGATATGCTCCCATCCTACAGTCTACAACACAAGAATAATCAATTTCTCAACCCCAATCTCAAAGAGAGAAAACTAAACCTACCTCAATATAACTGAAACCACACCCGAATACCTCTAACCAGAAAATTCCAACCCCAAATGGATTTTACACTATCCAGAATGCAAAGTACTCATCAAAGGAGTCCAATGATGCCCAAATTGCAAGGTTTCAAAATCAGGGGTAAAATCATCCAATTATCGCACAATTTTGAAAAGGGGTAAAAATTAAATTTTATTGAAAAACTAGATTCTATATTAATTTGGAGCGCATGGATGAAAACCCCACAAAATTGAGTACTATTCAAGTTAGAAATCACTATTTTTCTCAAATTTGAATTATGGAACAAATCATGAAATTTGGGGTTTGAAACAAGAAATTAGGAGTTGAAATCACCATAACATTAATGGAAATGCAATATTTTAGGTCAAACATACATACCCCAACGAACGTGGAGAAGGAAGAGCATAGGGCTTGGAAAACGCAAAACACACTTCAGGAATGTGATGAAGGAAGTAGGCGTATTCATCAAACACAGTTTCACCATTTGCAAACGCAGAGAAGACACTAGACACCAGAAATTTCAGAAACTCCAAAAATCTCTAAAAGGACCCTCAAAATTCGTTCAAAACCACATACAAAAAAATCTTATATGTTGCCTAACTAATTTGGATGTTCTAGATTCAATAGAATGATCAAAAGTTGAATCTGATGTCTCTTTGTCTCAAAACCTAATAAATCACGTTCAAACTAACTCTAAGACTCAAATAGACCAAAACACACCGAAAATATGATGGAACCACTCTGAGAAATAGGGTTTGGGGGATGATTTAGGGGTTTAGGATACCTTAAGGGACCAAAAGGGAGCTTAGGGAAAGGTTAAATCACGAAAATACCATTAATAAACCGGAACTTTTCACTGAACACAACACCCAAATGGCTGCTACAGTACCGTCAAATGGCCACACGGTCCGTTCAAGTGACCGTTTGGATGCACTTAGCCAAATATTTCCACGAACTCTTAGAGGACTTTCTGTTAAACTTCACGAACCACCAAATGGACCGTCAAAGGTGAGACGGCCCGTGATATGCACCATCTGACCTCTCTTAAACTCAAAAACCTCAGCCCAGCCATGGCCTAGCCACTGCCTCACTCAACGAGGCAGCAAAGGGCCCGTCAAAGTGCAAACGGTCTGTTTGAGGAACCGTTGACCTACACTTGGCTTAGGGGTGGTTCCATGTCAACCCAAGCTCACTGTGACATCTCACAGGACCCTAGACGGACCGTTCAATGTTTAATGGTCCTTTCAAGTGTCCTTGGCTATTGTTCTGAGTCTATCTCCAATGGCTTCCGAATTTTAGACAGTCTCACTATTTGGGCCATATCTCCCTCATCCAATATCTAAATTGAGTGAAACCACTTGTGTTGAAAAGCTAACTCAAAGAGATGCAATTTTATATATGTTAGCTCACATGGTTCATCCAACATAAAATGTTATGACTGTTTGAAGTTGACTGTCCAAACTATCCCTTTAGGCCACTTTCTAGCCCAATTTGCATTCGGCCACTTAAACTCAACCCGAGGCTACCAAAACTCAATCATGGCTTGTAGTACATCCTAGAATGCCAATCATAAGTAGATTTTGAAAATTTTCAGGTTGTTACATTATCTCCATCTTGGGAATATTCGTCCCCGAATGTGCTAGGACTAGGGCTTGAGGACCACAACTACAAACAATAGACAAATTGAACCAAAACAGTAGGAGACCATGCATGACTCATAAGTCATCCAAAAACTCATGTCAAAACACCATTTAAATCATTTTCGTGCTCATGGATGCATGCAATGTCATGAAACTCAAGATACAAGGAATTAGGACAACATAAAGGCTAAAACCTAATACCTTAGGCTGGAGTAGATTGGAAAAGATGAGGATATCGCTCCTGCATCTCCAACTCCGCTTCCCATGTTGCACTCTCCACATCTTGATTTCTCCAAAGTACCTTAAGTGAAGCCACCTCCTTGTTGCGAAGCCGCTTCACTTGCCTATCCAAACCTTAACCGGTATCTCCTCATAAGTCAAGTTTTCCCCAATAGTCACATCCTTCAAAGGTGTAATATCCTTTGGGTCACCAATAAACTTCCTTAACATAGACACATGGAAGACCAGATGAATGGAACTCATGTACAAAGGCAAGTCCAACATGTATGCCATACTCCCAATCCTCTCTAAAATATCATAAGGTCCAACGTACCTTGGGCTTAACTTGCCCTTCTTCCCAAAATGCATTATGCCCTTCATGGGTGACACCTTCACATACACCCAATCTCCTACTTGAAACTCAAGGTCTCTTTTCCTCACATCTGCATAAGACTTTTGACGACTTTGGGCCGTCTTCAACCTTTCCCTAATCAACTTCA
>JBCEWC010011519.1:0-16621 GCA_038996855.1 Solanum aculeatissimum | reverse complement strand
TTGAAGCTACTAGCTTGTGGTGAGCCCTTTTGTTCAAGGGCAATAGCTACCTCCTATCTATCTTGTAATTGTTTACTCTCGTTTTTCATGTATTGAGGGTGAGCCCCAAACTATGTCGAGGCCCCGCTCTTTCTTATGTAGAGGCAATGTTGGACATGGTAGACTCTTGCATGTTGCATTATGCTTATTTTGGGTTGTTATGACTATTGGGACTATGTTATGGAAACTATGTTTCGATTATGCTTATGCTTATGTTTATGGGATTGTAAAATGTTTGGAATGTGCTTAAGTGGAAAGTCCCCTAACCCGGTATGTCCCCATAGCTTGAGTCCTACACACCCGTCCCTTAGAAATACTTGATATGTGCTATGTGATTCATGCTCATCCCATTCCCGGCAACATCCCCATAGCTTGAGTCCAAAGCCTTGTTTCCCCTAGAATTATGTGTTATGTGTTTACGTTTCCGCACTTTTGAACCGATGATGTGTGTGATGATGCTATGATGTCTTAATCGAGGACTTTCGGGTTCTCCTTCGCCATGTCACATCTAGGCCTTACTTCCGGGTCGTGACAGTTAAATTCTATCGCACGAGCTTAGAATGTGCAAAAAGTGAAACAACTTCCTAATGTTCCATAGCTTTTTTATTATAAGTGTGGTGCACAACACACCCATAACTAAGGCTCTACTAGACATGACTTCATAAACATCCTCAGACTCTTGAACTATATGCTCCGATACCAAGTTTGTCATGCCCTGGAAGGGTACCCTAAGCATGGCTAGCATTCAAAAACCCTTATTGGTCCCCAAGAAACCATTTGTCTTAGTCACTCATTCTATCAGCAATAAAATACATAGTTCAGGGGTTTAAAAGATATTTATATAGGCTAGTCAATCAACAACTCCATGAATAATAGTTATAAACTAACAAATCCAAATCAATCAACGTCATAAAAATAGTTTTTCTCTTTAGAAGCAAGTCTAAGATATCGGAACATCAACTCAAACCATGAATGCCTATGAAGTCTTTATCTCTAAACATCTAAATGGTGTCAATGACAGGTCCATGATTACCTCAAATAAATAGAAATACTTACTTCTAAGAAGAAAATATAAATGGATCTTTCATGTGAGGAGGTATCACCACAGTCTCTAAGATGAAATAGATCATCAACAAAACACCTATTGAGGATCCCTAGAAATTGTATTTGCATTATAAAATGATGTAGCGTCAAATGGCATCAATACATAGAATGTATGATATGAAAAATAGCTAAAGTACAATAGGCTCAAGATATATTCAACTCAGGGTTGTACCTCAACTCGTCAAAATAATGTAAGTTTAAAAAATAAAACTATGCGTTTAGAAAAAACTCAATAAGATTCAATTGAATCAGATGATATCACATACTAGCATGCACTATTTGAGAATTTCTCTAATCGAAAACCATCACCTTTGAGCTAGTGATGATGCAATAAAGTGACGTCATTTTCACATCCATCCAATACATTGCCAAGGTAAGGTACTATCACCATCATTGGATCTACAACTAAACAAAGTTCTTATTTGAGACTTAAGAGGCATAGCCTCTATCCTACACCGAATATGTAATTTATAGGATTTGAGTTGTTATTTACTTTTATCCAATTTGATGCTCGATACTACTCCCTAAGACTCAATATGCTCATAAACTCAAATCAATCAATTCAATTAGGTCATTCGACTAGTCTCATTGGACTCTCATCAATTCAACTGTTATCCTACTATGAACTCCTTCAACTAAATCATATTTTTCATATCATCTATATATTTTAATAACATACTCTATTTTTAAGACATTAATTTACACTCAAAATATTCATGTTAAAAACAGGGGAAAGACATTCAATGACCACTAAAACTCCATTCATGTTTGACTCATTCTCATTCAGGTTTTTTCAATTTATACTTTCAAAATTCAATCAACACATAAAAGTATTAAAATAAATACAATGTTTACTTAGGGTTCATGTGAATGAAGACATGAACAAGTTCTCCAAGTATTCAACTAGTAAACACATTAATTTACATAATCACGTGCAAGAATTAACTGGAATTTAGGATAACTTTTAAAAACTCGATCATAGGAAACTCAGAACCTCAAGCTTGATCTCAATTCTACTAAACGAGAAAGTAAGGCACATGGATGAACTCAATTCAATATTTTGTTTAGACTTATGTACATGGAATGATGATTGAACACTCAAAAGTTAAAAATTTGACTTGATTCTCTTGAACTCTAGCTTTTTCTATTCTCCTTAATCCTTGTTCTCAAAGTTTTAAAGAATTAATGAGAAAAGAACTATATTTTGGTACTAATATGGAGTCAATTCCGACCTCCAGACGATATGGGTTAAGTGTAGCAGAGGTGGAGAAAAGATCAGAATGCCCCTTACTAAAGCTAAAATCAAGACAAATATTTTATCCTACGATGGAACAAGTCCACATCGCGAACTTGCTCCATCTCAATTCATTTTTCTTGGAAATTTTTGAAAGTGATTTTGCAAACTTGGTATGCACTCTTATAGAAAATAAAAGTTCACACACTAAATTTTTTTTACCCAGGTCCACATGCGACCTGGTCCATCATAGCTTATTTTTTCATTTTCACATATTTTGGGTCAAACTAGGATGACATGGAGTATTACACTTGAGAAGGCATGTCACCCACCTATTAAGCTTGAGCATAAAGCCTTATGAGCATTGAAAAAATTGAATTTGAATTGAGATATGACTGCGAGCTCTATTGTTGAGAAGTTGAATGAACTCAAGAAATTTTGTATGAGAGTGTAAGAAATTGTCGCCTTTATAAAGCCCACACAAAGCGTTTACTTGATTCCAAATTTTTCAAAGAGATTTCAGGTCCGCAGAGATGGTGTTGTTAGTTAACTTAAGGCTTTAGTTGTTTCCAAGTAAATTGAAGTCAAAATGGTTTGGCTCCATCAAGGTTGTACAAGTCATTTTACATGGAGCAGTTATATTGATGAGAGAAGATAGATCTACATTCATTATTAATAGCCAAAAAGTAAAGCTTTATGTGGTTGTTTCTAAGTAGGTTTCTATGGTAAAGGAGACCTACCTTGATGAAGCTTGAGGAAATTGTGTCCATGTCACTCCATAATGTTAAATTAGGTATTTCTTGGAAGGCAACCTAGGTGTTACTTATTGTTGATTTTTATCTTTTGTTGTTGATTTTTGTTTTTTTAGGTATGCAAGATTGGAGCTAGGAGACATTACGATCAAAGCCACTATCCTGCTTGTGCATAGCATGTGTGATCCGCACACCACGCTATGTGTACCATGCAAGCGTTGCACACTTAAAACAGTGAGCTAGGAATTTTACCTTCAACTTGACCAAGTTTTGCATTAGTTGTGCAGTATGCACCCTATGTTATGTGTTTTGCATACATTTTGCACCCTCCAAATAGTGCACATGGGAGCACGTCATCTATTGGGTCAATTTGTGTGTTAGTTGTATAGTTGGCATTGTAAGTTGTGCATCTTGCACACACTTTGAACCCTCCAAACAAGTCACCTAGCACTTGAATTCAACTTTGACCACTGGTGTTATTCGATGTGCACCCTGCACCCTACTTTGTGGGGTTGTTTGCAAAAATTTTAAATTGACTGAAATAAATTGCAATAAAAAATAAAATATGAAAAATATAATTTTATTCATAAACAATATGGGAACAAATCAGTTCCTCCCTTGATTCTTCTCTCCTCAGATTTCTTCATGATTTGAGGGTTATTAGTGGCGTAGTTTTCGAACGTAAGGTGATTTTGATCTCCTTGAGATTTATTTTGATCTCTTTATGAATACCCAGAATTCATGAGATCTTTGAGATACTTATATAATACCATTTATATAAGCATAAATTATGGCTTAGGATACAGTAGCTTCCAAAATTCCTGACTGAAATAAAACTTATCTTGTAGAATCCTACAAAATTTTTATATCTACAGTAGCCTCCACATGAGATTATGATTTCATCCTATAAGTATCCAACCCCATTGAATGCCTATTTATTTTCTTTTTATACTTTCTTTCCCTCATAAGGCTCCTGTTCAAGTTCTATCACACCCACCTTCTTCTTGGTTCTCACCACCAACCAACCTCATTGCCACTTCACTTCACACAACTAATGTCCCTTAGTTCGACCAACAAATACAATACCTACACACTTGATTTGTTAATCGACTCGCAGGTATAATCTCTATTGATTTCCTTTCAATTTTTATCCTTGCATCATAATTATATTTTGTATCTGAGTCTTGATTGCCCGGCATGCTAGAGTATTTTGTGGGTTGTGTATTTATGATTTTTGGAGTGAGTGTGGAAATTTAAATTTGTGTAAAATTTGAAGCCATCTTTTGGTGCAGACCATGTATTTAATGCTCTTTCTTGGTGTTCCCTGGAGTTCTAAATTTCATATTTTTGCTTATGGATGGTTTCTACTCATACTTGTTATACTAAAATATGAGGGTTGTGGAGTGTTTTCCTTTTAATTTTAAAGTGATTTTGATTGAAATGCTTGAACTTATCCATGACAAAATAAGTGATGACTTTCTATCTGATTCTCATCACAATAGCTATATTAAGCTCTCGGTTGTAAAAAGCTCAAAGGTCTCAAGTTATCACTGTCGTGAACCTAAATTTGAGGTCATGATGGCACACATCCCAAATCACACACCCTGATGTGTAAGTCAATAACAAAATCATATAAGACTCTCAAGACAGAAGTCAAGCTACAAAGCAAGAAATGAAACACAATGAATTACAATTCCAAAATCAGGTGTCACGAGTATAAAGAGCAACTAATATAATAACTGGAATAGTACAAACCACACAGTCTCTGAAATAAAGTAAAGACCACAAATTAATGATAGAATCTAGTAATAGATCGAAATCATTAGATCTCACCACCAACTGTGGCATAGGATCTCTGGTAGCATCATCAGTTGTTGTGAGAGTAACCCTATCTAAAATATGAGCCCAAAAGGGGATGTAAAAGTAGGAGTTAGTACGAGTAATATGTACCTAGTAGATTTAACTAACTAGGTATGAAGAATTGAGTAAACTATGAAATAAACTAGGAATGATTTCACTTGTACGAGAAAAATTAGTCAAATAAAGTGTCGTCAATATATATATCATATGATACTGAAAAAGTAAGCATAGATCATTATACAATATTTCACTTAATTACAATTGTGCAGTGATGATAATGATGATGTAATGTATGGAATGCAAGGTGGAATCGTGACTATCGCACAACCTATCATATATAACCCTGTCAAGCTAAGGTTCTGTAGACTAAAGGGACCCATGGGGGCCTTACAGACCATATAGCTCAATCATAATCACAATATCGCGTATCTTCTTGCCACTTTCTCCTGATCAATGATTTTGAAAGTGTCTCATTTTCTTACAAAAATTAGAGGATATCACAGTTTCACTTTTTATATTTCATGGTATGAATGTATGAGGATGAATGTATATTAGCGCATAGATAGGAGAGAAAATTAATGCAGCACAAGTCTCAAATAATATAGTACTCAAGTTTAAAGTTTACAATCACACCCTCTTAAAATAAATGGGAAGAAGTTTCTTTTAAAACAATAATAGTTTCCAAAAAAGTCCTTTTGTTCACAAGTATATTACAGACCACAATCATTCACAAATAAATGATCTCTCAAATCATTTCATGCCTCAGCGCATCTCATTTCACAATATATCACATTTCTCAAATCATTTCATAAGTATATCAGTTTGTCAATTATTTCATTTTTAAAGTATGATAAAATCACGACTCATCCCATGAATTTCACTTCACAAACAACATAGTTAACAACTCATCCCAAGTATTACATTTCAAAAGTATGATATACTATTAAATGTATACAATACAACAAATTCCAAATGTCTTATATTCACAAAATGATCATAATAATAAATAAAGCCCCCACACAGGAAATACAATAGGGATTCTCAATACCAACGGATGATACAATCACATCTCATAGATTATAGCATAAGAATATTCAATTACCCAAATCCAATCCCAAGAAGGATTAGCCAAACCTACATCAATAGTCGAAACCGCACTCAAACACCTCTAACCAGAAAATTCCATTCAAATTCCAACCCTAAATTAATTTTTCACTATTAAGAATATAAAGTACACCTCATAAATAGTCCAACGATACTCATATTTCAATCGTTCAAAATCAGAGGCAAAATGGTCTAGAAATTGCTCAAATTTTGAAAAGGCTCAATCTGAAAATTTATTGCAAAATCAGTTTCTACCGATCACAAAGAACTCATGGTTGAAAATCCATTAAAATTGAGCTAGAAACGGACTCGAAATCATAAAATTATTAATTTTGAAATTTGTAGAAAACAATCCCAAAACCCACTTTGAAATCTTTATTTTGAAAGATGAAAATATATTTTAAAAATGATTTAGAAATGATAAAGAGACTTACTCCTATGAATTTCCTCAAAAGATTGCTTCAACAATTATCTCTCTTAAACTCCAATTAAGTAATAATGGTGGAAATGAGAAATAGAAAAAAAATAATTATGGGTATTTTGAGCAAAAAAAAAGTTGTTAACCTAGTGTTGACTGTGATCAACTTGCACCAATATCATTCAAAACATGTGTTTTAACCCTTAAAACTCATCCAAAATCGTATAAATATTAATCAATAGTGAAAATTGATTGTAAAATACGTTTCAAAACCAATGGAATTGCCAAAAATTGAATCCAAGGTCTCATTGATTCTAAATCCAATAAATTGCAACGAAACTACTTAAAAACTCAATAAAACCAAAATGACCTCAGAAATTTTGAAAAATATGATGAAGCTTCTTGATGAGAAACTACACAATAATTTTCACAAAGGGACCAGGTCCTTTGAACAGAAAGTAAAGGGAAATAGACAACAACAAACTAAACACAATGATTTAACGTGGAAAATCTCCTTACTCAAGGGAGGAACAACCACGATTTATGCAACAAGATTTTAAAAATCTAAAATCTACAAAATGAATGAGAAAAGTAGTCAAATACAACACACACGGTTTATTTGCTATACTCTCTCACCATTCTCACTTGCAACCTAGTTACAATACATGATCAACACACTAAAGTATTAGTCTACACACTCATCACCCTAGATGATGCTAGACTACTATCCAAATAACTTCAAGGCAACATCTAAGCAAGAGTCTTACAAAAACCTTGACACCACGAACACACAATGATCAACTTTCCTTTATAGATTAGGAAGTGATCTTACAATATTAACACACTACAACTACATACAAAAAAAAAAGTTACAAGACATCTTCTATTAGGTCCCTCGATAGCAGATAGTTGTATCTTCACAAGGAGACAAGAAAGAGATTTTTGGAGAAGAACAAAATGTAGTTATGCTTATAAATTCCAAAAAGATGTGTTTATTCATCGGACAAGCTCATTTTATACTGAGAAAGATCATCGTATGGACCACTGGTCCTTCAGTACATTTTGGAGTGACATTTCACCTACTAAGCAGCTTTAATTGTTTTAACACTTGCAGAAAGTTAACAACCTGATGAGTGGCTTGGTCCTTGCTACAGTTTGGTGATCATCAAAACCTTACTCAACATTTTCCCCCTTTTAGATGATGACAAACTGTAGGTCTCTGAACCTTAAATCTTCTCACCTGTTCCCCCTGAAAGTATGCCTACTCGTACTTGTTCCTCACACTTGTTCCCCTTGAAAATATACCCCATAAGCAATAACAACTTCTCCCTTTTGGCATCATTAAAAATAACAAATAGTAAACTGAGATAAGTACCACAAGAGGAAATTCCAGCTATACGAGATTGCATAAAAAGAACAAAGACATAGAGAAAGAGGAGCAGGAACCAAATAAGAGAAACAAAACAAACCATCATAGCATTATAGAAAAGTATTCTTAACATAACAAAAGCAGGAACAAACCAACCCAGGACCAGGGTAGAAAAAAAAAAGAATACAACTTAACAACAATAAGGGACTAAACAAAAGAACAATACTAGACTAAGAAGCAAAGGGCTTGGGGGGAAAAGGACTGAATAAGTAAGGTCATGTGAGTATTAGAGTCCTGATGTGCCTGCAAAAGTTGTTGGGTAAGAGACTTGATCTCAAGTGCCTGTTGGGCATTCTCATCCTGAAGCCTGACCAGCTCTTCTGAACCAAGTCCCTCTATAGGCCCCTTAGCTAGTTGAGCCTTCAATGACACCAATTCAGCGCCCTAAACAGTCCCTCTATAGGCCCCTTAAATAGTTGAGCCTTCAATGACACCAATTCAGTGCCTTTGACAGACAGAGTTGTATTAAGATCTTCCACTTGGTCCTTGAGAGCTTTCTATTATGCAATCAAGTTAGATACCTGAGATTTATGAACTCCTGCGCGACCTACACTACACTCACACTCCACTAGGGTTGTGTGAGAAAATGATTGCTTGATAGTACCTAGTACCCCACGCCTTAGATAAACACCGAAGTATTCAAACACGATGTTGAGAAGATATCTATATGGTAGTCCATGGCGACCCTCCTTAGCTGTGAGAACCTTAGTCATGTGCTCCATCATCAAGGCAGGGAGGTTAATTGGTTCAAGTTTGCTAAGCATCTCCATGAGGAATAGGTTTACCACAGTGGCGATCGTATGTTTCTTAGTACGAGGCAGGAGCACTTCATTAACGAACTCAAAATAGAGTTGATACTGTCCCTTGAGAAATGTTTTGGACACAGTAAAGGTACTGTAGTTAGAGACCTTGCCTGCTTCAAGTAGAGAGCCCTTAGTCGGAGATCGATCAACAGCATTGCATATACCATCCCTATCCACCATCAAAATAGATCCTAACGTATCCTCATCTACCCGAAAAGAGATATCCCCAACTGCAGTGAGAAAACCACTATCATCTTGGATTTTGATATTGCAATAAAACTGACAAACTTCCCATTGGTGAAGGGAGGGAATAGTCCACTAAAACAAATGGTCCCACCCTTGTAAAGTCACAGAGTCAACCAGGTCCCTCATGCCTGGCATCTTTTTTGCATTGGGCTCAAACACCCGCCCACTCAAAACTTTCTTCCTTTCCAACATGCATACACTGTCCTCCTTACTTACACCCTTGTCTACCTTAGCCTTCTCTGAGTGTGAACCTGGGTCCCCAAGTGGAAACAGGGTCACGCCTTTTGGACTTACCATCATCTTTCTTCTTGGGTTTCTCAACAACCTTAGTCCGCTCAGGACCTTTGAAAAAAGGTTTGGTAACCCCAGTTCTCAACTTGAAACTGACCAACTCATCATCAGACTTAATAGCACCATATTCCTCCATATTATCAATGTCAACCAATTTGTCACTAGGAACATTTTCATCCTTTATCATAGTGGTGCTTCACAGCATCCGCTTCTTAGCAACCTTAGATTTACTGGTTGCGATAGACTCAGTAAGTAACTTGTTTTGTGTGTTTCTAGTATAATATGACCGAAGAGGCTCCCATGCATATTCATGGACATGTTCCTTTCCCTTTGCAGTTCCAACCTGCTCCTTCAGAGAAGAGGGTTGAGAGAGACTTGCCAAAGCAGGCCTTTTGAGCTTCCAAATCAGAGGAATATCATCCTCATTGTCCTCCTCATCAGTAGTATTTAGTGGCTTGACTTCACTCACAGGGGTTTGGCCAATACCAATTGGAGTTCAGGTGAACCCCCCTCCTCTCTAGGGAAAGGATCAACCCTTTTAAGATCTATCAAACCCTTAGCTACCCACTTTGGCCCCTCTGCGAGGATGTTTGGCTTTGTTCCTTGATCAACTAGAAGATCCCCATCAAAGTGTTTCTCTGGGATAGACAAAGAGGTAGGACCTGGTTGGGAGGATCTCCCTTGTTCTTCTGTAGATGCCGCAGAAACACTAGACGGTAACTCATCAGGAAGTAAATAGGGTGCTTTGATAGGAGAGGTAGGGGAAAGAACCTGACTTGGTGAAGGAACGAAGGACTTGAATTTAGTATAAGATGTAGGAGAGAGAGATGAGGGGGAAACTTCGCGAGTGAGAGTATGCAGTTCATCGGTTTTTAAAGAGGTATGAACAAGGGTGGAAGGAGGCGTGTCAATTTTAAGTGGCAAAGATGTTTCGTTGTTAGAGGACATTTTCTTATCAGAGAGTGGACAAGCTTCAGACATGGTGGAGAAGGACAAATGGATAGAACAATAAAGGTTGTTGGGGCAGAGAAGGGAAAGAGTTTGCAGAGATTTTAGGGATTTGAGGAAAAAGGTGAAAGTAGAAGAAAGAGAGAAGGAACTTATTTAATGATAAGGAAACAAATTGTCCGGTCCTTGATTAATTGAGATTCTTCGAGTACCGGGATGAATACTAACCTAATAGGAAACCAGGTCCCTGATGAATTAATATTTGAATGATACTTTACTGGCTTGGATCCTCCATCCCTATGAGAATGTTGATTCATGCAAACCTGCAACATAGACAAAGAAATTTAGCCTATTGTGAATAATTACTCAGATACTTGTGTAGCACTTCTAGACAAAAAGAGAAATATATCACTTTGAAGAGGCATTTGAGTGTAGTGGCTTGATCAACCCCAGTGTAGCCTGTTATGCTCAAACTGGTCCCTACAAAGGGGCTTAGTAAAGATATTTGTAATTTGATCCTCGGTGCTGCAGAACTTCATGCAGATGTTTCCCTTTTCAATCTAGTCCCAAAGAAAGTGATGTCTCACATCAATATGCTTTGTTCGCTTGTGTTGAACCAGGTTTTTTGTTATGTTTAGTGCACTGGTATTATCACACAGCAAAGGAATTGTATCAGTCAGCACTTCGAAATCCTCAAGTTGTTTGATCCATAGTAGTTGAGAGCAACAAGTTGCAGTTACTATGTACTCCGCTTCAGCAGTGGACAAAGCCACTGAATTCTGCTTTTTGGTAACCCAGGAAATCAGTGAGGACCCTAGAAAGTGAGTCATTCTAGAGGTGCTCTTACAGTCCACCAAGTACCTAGCAAAGTCAGCATCAGCATATCCTACAAGATCAAAGCAATCACCAACAGGATAATACAAGACCAAATAATTAGTTCCTTTGATATATCAGATAATTCTTTTTGCAGCCTTCAAGGGAAACTTATTTGGGCAAGACTGAAAGCGGGCACACACGCCAACACTGAAAACTATGTCAGGTCTACTTGCAGTTAAATATAGCAGTGATCCAATGATCCCTCTATACATTGTTGCATTCACTATGGGACCTGACTAGTCTGCATCCAATTTGGAATTGGTTCCCATAGGAGTGTTCATTGTTTTGGCATGCACCAATTGATATTTCTTCAATAGATCCCTGATAAACTTTTCTTGACTTATAAATGTGTCATTTAGAGTGAGTTTGATTTGTAGTCCAAGAAAGAAATTGAACTCTCCTATCATACTCATTTCAAACTCACTATGCATCAGGTCCTCAAATTCGTTGCAGTGAGAATATGTGGTTTCTCCAAAGAAGATGTCATCAACATACATTTGTACAATTAGCAAGTTTTTTCCTTTGGTCTTGAGAAACAGTGTGTTATCAATGTTTCCTCTTTTGTAACCATGACTCAGCAGAAAACCTGATAATCTTTCATACCATTCCCGTGGAGCTTGTTTAAGACCATATAATGCCTTATCAAGTTTCATCACATGATTTGGGAATTCAAAATTCTCAAATCCTAGTGGTTTCTTTACAAAGACTTTCTCTTTCAAATACCCATTTAAAAAGGCACTCTTGACATCCATTTGAAACAACTTAAACTCCATGTATGTGGCAAAGGCAATTAATATTCTAATTGCCTCTATCCTGGCAACTGGGGCAAAGGTCTCATCATAGTCAATACCTTCTTCCTGATTGAACCCCTGCACCACTAGTCTAGATTTGTTTTTTGTGATAGTGCCATTTTCATCCAACTTGTTTCTAAATACCCATCTGGTACCTATCACAGTCCGATCAAAGGGTTTTGGAACTAGGTGCCATACCTTGTTTCTTTCAAACTGAAGTAGATCTTCTTGTATAGAGTTTACCCATTCGGCTTCCTTAAGAGCTTCCTTGATATTTTTGGGTTCAATAGAGGAATGAAAAGCACCACACGCCATCAAGGCCATCAAGTTTTTAGTCTTAGACCTAGTTTGAATCTCAGAGTCCAGAGGAGAGACTAAATTATCCATGGGATGTGAAGACTGATGTTTTCATCTAGAGACTCTCACTTCTGTAGGATTGTGGCTTCCTATCATCACCATCTGTTGATTGAGCAGGATCTATCATCTTGACATGATCACCTTTCATTGCATCAAGATCTCTTGAGGATATACCTGGTCCTCAATACGCATCTCCATCAACCAACTCAATTTCGTTGAGTGGATCTACATCATTTGAGGGGTCATCAATCAGACTAACCTTTTGAAACTGAATAATTCCCTCTAGAATTATAATTTGTATCAGTAGGATTTTCAAGACTTTTTATTCATCAAAAATGACATGTACACTTTCTTCAATACACAAGGTTCTTTTGTTGAATACTCTATAAGATTTGTTTTCGGTTCAGTATCTAAGAAAGACACATTCATCACTTTTTGAATCAAACTTGCCAACATCCTCGTTGCCATTTATGAGCACAAAACACCTACACTCAAATGCTCTAAGATGACTGATGTTGGGTTTTCTTCCAAATAGGAGTTATAGGGGGTCTTGTCTTGAGGGACATGATCAGACACCTGTTTGTCACATAATAGGGCGTGTTAACAGCCTCAGCCCAAAAATTCTTGGCCCATCCGGACTCAATCAGCGTAGTTCTTCTAATTTCTACCAAGGTTCTATTTTTCCTTTCTACAACTCCATTTTGTTGTGGATTTCTAGGAGTTGAGAAGTTATGATGAATTCCTTATTCAGCACAAAATTCATCAAGTCTTGAATTTTAAAACTTGGTACCATGATCAGACCTGATCCCTGTAACTCTATTTTTGAACTGATTTTGAATTTGCTTGATAAGAGTAATCAGTAGCTCTCCAGCTTCATCTTTGGTTTTCAAAAACTTTACCCAAGTGAACCTTAAATAGTCATCAACCACAACCAAAATGTACTTCTTACCACCACGACTTTGAACCTTTACAGGCCCACACAGATGAACATGAATAAGTTCAATAGGTCGGGTAGTACTGACTACCTTTTTGGATTTGAAGGAGCTCCTGGACTGCTTCCCTTTAGCACAAGCCACACATATCTTGATATTGCTGAAGTTTAGTCTTGGCAGTCCACGAACCAAGTCCTTGGAAGCTAGTTTGGTCATCAATGATGGACTGACATGACCAAATCTTTTGTGCCATAGGTCACTTGACTCATCTTGCACTTTGAGACAAGTGAGATTGTATTCCTTGGTGGCTTTAAGATAAGCCACATACATATTTCTCCATCTTCTTTCTATGAGAATCACTTCCTTAGTCAGCAAGTTAGTTACAGTGCACTTGTAAGATAAGAATTTCACCTCATTACCTTTGTCACAAATTTGAGAAGCACTAAGAAAACTGTACTTCTATCATTTAACATAGTACACATCTTCAATAGCTTTCTCAAAACATTTGTCAATCTTGCCTATTCCTAAAATATAACCCTTTTACCATCTCCAAATGAGATATTGCCACCTTCAACCTTTTTCAAAGACAGGAAGTTTTTAGTCATTCTAGTCATGTGCTTGGAGCATTCATTGTCCATGAGCCAATACTGATTGCTTCTTCCTAACTGTTCCTGCACAAGATCATTTGTTAGTTTTGGGAACCCACTTGAATCTGAGTTCCCAATAATGAGATAAAGGTCTGATCAACAATCTCTTGGACCATCCGAGCAAGGATCTACTACTCTATTTTGACTTGGGACCAGGTCCCTCATTCACACCTTTCCTTTCAGACTAGTCAGATTGCTGTCTTTTTAAAGTTCTTTAAAGAATATCACATCTACCCTTGAGGTGACCATTTCTCCTACAATGTAAACATAACAAGTTGTCAGCTATTGAAATATATTTACTGTGAGGATTATAAGGAGGGTCAATTCTGTTAACATAACCTAGACCTCTCTTATCATGATCCCTATTTTTAAACATGTCCCCCAACAGCTTAGATGAGGTAGTCCATTTTAGGTATTTGTTCAGGTCGTCCTTGACTTTTAATAAATCCTTTTCCAAAACAATATTTCTTTCTAAAGCAAGCATCAGCTTCAACTTAACCTCTTTTAGTTTTTCTTCTAAAACCAGTTCATTTTCATTGATATTTCCCTTGAGCTTAGCATCAAAGTCGGATTCAAGTTCCATCAACTTTAATAATTCATCTTTTTCTGCTTCTAGAATCATAATTTTAACTTCCAAGTCAAACACTTAATTTGTTAAGACAATATTTTCATCTCAAGAGACATCAACACTATTGTTTGACAAATTCTTTTCAGCAGTGAGTTTACAGATATAATCAATGAGAACACATGCAAGTTTTTTCAATTTTCATGTAGAGTACAAATTTAGATTCTCTTTTAAATCGAACGGTGTTACCTGGTCCTCATCTTCTTCTTTATCATCTGACTTAGCCATAAATGCAAACTGGCTATCAAAGATTTCATCATCATCTTTCATTGCCAGCATAGAAGAGTCTTCAAGCTGTTCTGATTCTTCAGAATCACTAGAGGAGTTTCCCCACATACCAATGCTTTGATCACAATGTGATCAGCAGCTGTCTTCCTTCTGAACTTCATTGGAACCTAGTCCTTCCTTTTGTCCTTCACTCTTTTTGAGCGATCCTTGTAGTCATTCTTTCCAGTAAGACAATCTCTAACATAGTGTCCTGGCTTCCCACAACCGTGACACAACTCAGTATTACCTTGTGACCTACTTCTATTTCCCTTTCTTGCAAACCCATGATTCTTTCTGATGATTTTCTTGAATCTATTGGTAAGATAGGCTGTCACGACCTAAAATTAGGGTCTGGATGTGATATAGCGAATGAGAATCTGAGAGCCCTCAATCAAGCCATCTTAGCATCAATTTACATATCATTGATTTGAAAGCGCGTAATTTAACAAGAAACACATAATTCTAAGGGATTACGGGGCTTTGGACTCAAGCTATGGGGATATCATGGGGAAAGGGATTTGCATGAATCACATAGCACATAGCAAGTATGTTCTAAGGGGCGGGTAAGTATGACTCAAGCTATGGGGGAAAGTAGGGACTTGGGACTTTCCATATAAGCACATTCTCATTATACATACCATAATAGCATAAGCATAATCATATTCAAAGCATGATACATAGTCATAGCATCTCAAGCAAGCATATAATGTAAGTGTATAATAGAATCTGATATGTCCAATAATGCCTCTACATAGAATAAAACGGGAGCCACGACATGTCTCGGGCTCACCCTCAAGTCATAAGATAGAAATGACATAACAAAACATAAGATAGAGGAAGGTGGGTCTTGCCCTTGAAATAAAAGGCTCACCACTAGAAATAATCCGAGATCACTGAGCTAACCGTCTAAAGGTGGATAGATATCATCTCTGGTCCCCACATGGTTAGATCATGTAGATGAAGAATATGGGTTAGTACATACAATTCACTAAGTATGCGGGCATGCAATAAGTATGAACATGAAACCTACAAAACAAGTTAGATGGCAAGGGCACATATATAGAAAGGAGAATATAGGAAAGAATAATATATCAATATTCCATGAAATCCATGATGCATGCAATGCCAAAATACTTACATATATAGAGGGGATGTAACCTCAACCGACATATAAGACAAAGTGAGCCACAACTTGGAATCCCAATGTTCACCCTACATCGGAAGAAAGGGCGATCTACTTGCCAAAGGTAGACCTTAATCCTCCTTACGGTAACACCACCCATTTTGGAGAAATAACCTCACCTTACGAGAACACCACCCTTTTCGAAAAGGATTTCCATAACAAAACATACTCATACCTTACGGGAACACTACCCATTTCGAAGAGCACCCTTCCTTACAGGAACAACACCCATTTTGGAAACATAACATGAACCTATGTTTGGCACATAATTTCAGAGAATGAAGTGGGACCCTTGGGGATAACCCACTTACTATTTTGATCCCATTCGGTGCTAAATCGTAATCCCACAAGAATATATATACATTTACATGCTTTCAAATGGAGGTTTATCTTTCAAATCAATACAATGCAAGGTTGGGCTCAAAAGTCAAATCATAGTTCAATTCTTTTCATATTTAGGCTAAAAAGTCAAACAAGAGTTCAAGTATCAATTGCAAGGGCAAATGCATAGGAGTAGCTCATTCAAGACAAGTACCAGATGGTGTAAACACCCAAGATGATCTAAGATCCAAGTCAAGACAAGATTTGATCACATTCTAGTCATATCCCATGTCGTACAAAAATCAAGTCAAGTCAAGGTGGGACTAAGCCCATATCAAGAGTTTCATCAAAATCAAGTTTCAAGTATGCATATGTCATGAATGATGATGAGAAT
>JBCEWC010011518.1:0-16623 GCA_038996855.1 Solanum aculeatissimum | reverse complement strand
CAAATTTAATTAACACTTAATTATAAACTTGTCACCTACACTTAATAATTAAAACTTGAGTCACTTTTTTAAAATTTTAACATTTTTTTGTCACCCTCAATTGAAAAGCCCTTCACTCATGCAAATTTCACTTGTTAGGCTTCATTTACATTATAATTTTAGAACATAGTGTATCTTTTTTAATTATAGTTTCTCTATGATTAAAAAAAATTACATTATAATCTAAAAAAATCATAAATTATTAAAAGAAGATAGAAAAATATTATTTACTGAATAGTTATTCTAAAGAAAAAAATTGTGTGCAAAAATTTATACAAAATAATAAATCAAAATTAACTATTTCTTCAAGAATAACCGATAAAGAAAATTAATTTAAGATAAAATTATTAAAAAATAACTTTAAACTTGACGCAAGTTACTAGTTTCATCTCTGAACTATTTGCAGTCTTAAAAACACTCCTCTACTTGATTAAATAAATCGAAATACACCCCCAAACTATCACAAGTGTTAAAAACAGCTCTTAACTTGGCAAGAATTTAGGGGAATATTTCACTCTTGTTACAAGATCAGAATTATATTTAAGTTAAATTAGTCAAGTAGAGAGTTATTTTTAACACTTTCAATAGTTGGGGTAAAACTAATAATTCGTGTCAAGTTTAGGAGTGTTTTTGACACTTTTCTCTTAATTTGATAACAAAACAACATGATTATAAATAACTTTTATATGTGTGAAATATTCATTTATGGTGTGTTTAAAGTTAAATAAAATGAAATTTTTTTAGGACAAAAGATTTATAATACCCCATTCTATTTCTAGTGATGCGCAATACTTTTTGGAAGAAAAATTTTAGTTTTTCTTTTTATTTTCACTTGTATCAAATCGAATAAATGATGACATCTGGAGGGGAGCATCAAATTTAACTAAATTGCATATATGTAAAATCAAGTCAACATATACAATATAAACTTAAAATTCAACCATGATCATTTTTAATGTTGATTTTAAACAATTAACTCAAGTGGTCCCCTTTCATGAAAGTCTCAAATATATTAAATC
Organism: Solanum aculeatissimum; assembly: GCA_038996855.1. Taxonomy (NCBI): domain Eukaryota; kingdom Viridiplantae; phylum Streptophyta; class Magnoliopsida; order Solanales; family Solanaceae; genus Solanum; species Solanum aculeatissimum. Next base: position 15,565 of record JBCEWC010011518.1, on the reverse strand, counting down.
TAAACAATCAAGATAAATATCATAATAAAGTTTCTTATTGAAATTGAGGGCTAAACCTATAACGGTTTTGAAACTTTCACGACTTTTCAACAATTATTAACTTTAATTTACAAAATAAAACATGTGATAAAAAAATGTCAGCATTAATTTTAACAACACCACACAATCTTGGATTTTAAAATATAAGAATAAAATAATAAATTAATAACTTTCGAATGATATATAATAACACTAATATAAAATAATAATGTTGATACAATGAACTATAGAAAATCAAGAAATATAATAACATATTTTTGTAAAATCTTGTAATTTACTTGACATCTCCTGTTAGCACATTCAAATTCACACATCTAGAAAAAATTAATCTCCCACTCACAATTCATTTTGAATGAATGTCAATATATAAATTATAACATTTTAAATTTTGTCATTTCACTTGCTAACAATTTTAATCTCGATGAATAATTTATTTGGTACAAATAAAAAAAAATATGTACACTTTCTTGGACTACACTATTTTGATGTTCATTCTGACCTCCAAACAACTCCTTCAACTCCTTGTTTGACTTAAACATAAGCATATTTTCTTTATTTATTTTTTAATAAATGTATTTTCTAAAGGTATTATTGAATAAAATAGTTGAATTGTCAAAAAAATAAAATTAAAAACACATAATGATTATAAATTCTCTACCTTGATAATTATATATTAAATTATTTTTTAAAATATCGTATATTTGTGTCATAACTTACCTTATTCACTCCTAATAAAGATATTTATGAAGTCATTTAAATAAATTATTAAAAAATATAATAATCATGAATACGAAATCTAATATCATATAAAAGATGGATTATTCTTAAAAACTACTAATATGGTAGATTTTGATTAAGTACACTAGTACGGAATAAACAAAGCTTGATACAATGTCATAGCAAAATAATGAAATAATAAAAAATTATAATTAACAATTTAAATAAATTTCATCTTAAGTTAATCGTACTTAAGTAAAGAATAAATTTCATGAATAAACAACTTATAACATGCATTGAATCACTATCATACTCATCTAAATCGATTGACTAAGTGTAACTTGAAAGGCCTAGGACCTCCTCAAATGCAATATGCTTAATGATTTACATATTATTTGCTCTGAATCTTTATTTAGCACCAAAACAAGTTAGCATTATGCTAAGAATAAAATATGTAAGTTAAATTTCTATCTTAAATTAAATGACAAAATTTATAAGTATTGAATAATCAATAGTTTCATTTGTATTGTCGCTATTAATTTCAAGGTATTTTTATAATAAAATTCTGATAGTGAAATTCAATTACTAATAATTTGAAATTTTTAAAAAGCTAAATAAGCACTCAAAAATTTAATTATAGAAAAATAACAAGGGGAAACAATGACACAACTACACCCAATATGCTATTGTTACGATAAAAATAAAATCTCCTTAAGTAATCGATAATTATATAAATATAATATTTTATGTTTCAAATAATATTAAGAATTGATCGGACCAAAAAAATTACAATGAACTAATTCTACATGTATTCTAATCAAATTTACAAAAAAATAATGAATTTAATTATATATGTGTCCAATAATTAAATAACAATTCATATTATAAATAAAATTTCTCCCTAAATATTATGTGTATAAATAAATGCATGTAGATTGGACAAAAATTGAATATTGAATAGCACTATAAAGTATGATGACATTTTATAAATATAAATAACTTAATAATTATCACTTTTAAGGCTATATCCCTATCTGTTTTTGTGATAGAATATTTAAAAGTAAAGCAATCACAATATTATATTATAGTAACATTGCTCTGCATAAAATTTGCATTTCACATATTTTGTTGTTGCAGATTGACTTGTCAAGTCATGTTATTGAGTATTAAATAGTGAATATTAGCACAAGATAAATCATAATAGATTCTCCACACGTATTTGAAGGAACAAACACGATGTTAAAAATATATATAATTTGCTAATTAATAAGTCACATAAAATATTATTATTTTTACCAAAAGAAATAGATCCTTCGAAGATAGAACATAAAACATTAATTTATAAACTTTGAGTTGAATTATAATTTTATTTTATTATGAAATATATTATGCAATTATAGTTACGCCTGAATCTTTTTAAAAACAATATTATTATTAATCATATACTTTGAGATTCAAATTGTTGAACCAAATAAACATAGCATATTTTTTGTTTTCTAATTTTGTAATTTACGAACATTAGTCAATAAATAAATATAGTAAAATACAAGAGAATGAATTAGTTAGATGATAAAGACTACTATTCAAGTTAGAATTTAAGAAGAACAAGAAGTTTATCTTAATGATCTTATTAGTCTAAAAATTATATACAAATTTTAAGATTTAATTTTTATCCGCGATATATCCATGTGTCAATATTAAATATAAAAATTATAAGTCTTTTCTTTTGATAAAGATGAGAACTGATTTAGACTAATTAGGAAAAAATAATATACTTTGAATGGAATGATTTTTTTCACATTAAAAGAAAATGTTGCTCTCTCGTACTTTAAGTTTATCAAGATATTGTGTTCTTTAATATATTTGCCTGCTGATCGATTTTCATATCATCCATCAAATATTGAAATCATCAAATTTAACAAGTTTGTTGGAATGTGTAGATATTTAAAGTTTTTTGTTAAAAGTGGTGTGGTCCTGTTATCTAATCAAATAAGACTTACATTATTAAGAGTGACAATTAAGCGGGTTGAGTCAAATTTGAACGGATTATAATGGGTCAAAACAACAAACAGGTCAAGACCCAATCCAACTCAAATTTGCTTGGGTCAAAACGAGTGAGTAATGAGTTATAGAGCGGCCCAACTTCTGTTAAATTTTACTTTATTTATTTTTTTCCAATATTTTAGTACTTAATTAAATTATATATATTTTTATTTTGACTATATAAAACATATCAAATTAAAAAAAATATTTTAAAATATTTTGACAAGATCACTCTCGAGTCAATTCAGGTTAAATATCAACCCAATTTAAAATGCGTTGAACTAATAAATGAGTGAGTTATTAGTCCGCCCAAATTTCAACGAATTGGATGGATTGAGTTTAATTTTGTCATCCCTAAATGTATAATAAAAATCATTGTTTAGTATAATATTGTAAAAGAATATAAAACAATTAAAAAAATTATTTGACACTTAATGAATTAACAAATAAAAAAAGAGTAATTAAAAAGTCAATTTTAATTTTAAGTAGGAGTAGTTAAGATACGACGAGTGTTTGAACAAATTCGAGTTAGAGACCAAATTTAAATTTGAGAGTATTGCTCAACCAAGGCAAGCCCATGATGATGAGGTTGAGAGTTCACCCGAAGCCTATAAAACCATCATTCACCCGAGCCTGAGGAACCTCTTTGCCGCATCACTCCCCCCCACCCCCACCCCCCACCATGCTCCTATAAATTCAGCATCCGGCGGAGCTTCGTAACTGATATCCCTGCAATCATTCACCTTCTCCCCTTTCTCTCTCATCTCCCCCTCCTCTTTCTACATCCCTTTACTTCTTCAATTCTCTTTGGATCTGATCGAGAGGGAACATGGTCGAAACCAGACGAAGTTCCTCTTCTTCCAAACGCCCTCTATCTTCTCCCTCTTCTCCTCTCCCTAATGTGAAGCGCTCCAAGGTTCGCTTTCCAATTCGAATTCGATGATATCTCTTGATGCATCTATATCACATGTTTGCATGTAGCTGGCAAGGAAACGATAGGCTTTTTTTTTGGGTTAATTTATTGATCGGCTTTGCAGGCGGTGGAGGCCTTGTCATCGACTAATGATAGCCTCGAGCAGAAATCCCAGGGTGCGGTGAATGAATCAGGACAGGAATCTGCTGAGCAAGAGGTTCGATCGGTTGATCTGGCTGGTGATTGTGTTTTGAAGTCATCGGATGCTTCTGTGCCAGTAAAATCGCCGGAAAATCAAGTGCAAGGCGAGCCTTTGGTATCACCGATCACTCTAGGTTCGATTTTATCCTTGCATGTTCTTTGACTTTATCAAAATTCGAATCTTTTTGCATATTTTGTTTGTTTAACTGGAGGATTGCGATAACTTCTAGGTCATTCTGTCATTGATGTGGAGAAGGCCAAGTTAAATGGGTCGGCATTGAATAGGGGGAAGAAGCGGCAGCTGAAATCTAATGTCGGGGCTGCATGGGGAAAGCTTATTTCCCAGTGCTCTCAAGTAGGTTTCTTTTCTTACGCTTTCCATGTTAATCTTTGAGTCCTCCTCACTGGGAGATGTAGCATGACAACGAGCAGTGGAGATAGAAATTTAGAAAATATGCAGCCTTTGGTTAAAATTTGAAACCAAAGTGAACTCTGGTTGCACTGAAACAGCCACTCCCCCCTCCCAAGTAACAAGAGGTGAAAAGTTTAGAGAGGAAAAAGAGTTGGTAGTGCAGAATATACTGACCATGATATTGGAAATACAAAACTTGAAGCATTGAAATTTGCATCCACCCTCGCCTTGCACCTGTGAATTTGGATTTCATAGTTCTCAATTAAAAGTTGTGCTTTTTAGTGTTTAATAATGTGAATTCAGTTACTCAGTATGTTGTGTTTGTTTTCTTGAGAAAAGAACTTGGTAAAGTTATATCCAACATTGGTTGCATGCAACTGTAATATAGGTTTTTGCCAACATCTCTCTTCCAAGTTCCACAACTCTTTGTTACAATGAAATTAGACCAGAATAACCACTCAATCACAGTCTGTAGCGAAGAGGGACAGTACCCGGGGAGTATGTCTATAGATGTTTCATTTTGAGAATAGTGATTCCCGGGTCAGTTGACTAATTCTAGGGGTACTTGCTGCCTCTTACCAGCACAAGTGTTGGGTAACTCTGTCCACCAAGGCTTGGACATATAGGAAGGACTCATCTAGACCTCATGATTCTTAACCCACTTCATTGGCCGATGGGTGTAAGCTATACCCACCAGTGCGTCTATAGATGTCATTCTTTGGATCAGGTGACCAAATCCCAGTACTACATCAACTCATCCTCAACGATACAGCATATGCAATGCTTAATAACACTTATGATTCAGGAGAAACTCTCTGACGAAACATAACTACAATTGAAATCAGCCACCTGACTAAACAGTGTCCTTGGAGGCAACTCATCAACTGGAAACTCCACTCTCAGCTAATCGGTGAAGATAAACTGTTGGGGGGTGGCATCTTTCAGTTGAATTGTAAATGGGAAAATGATTCCTGATGGTCAAAGACAAAGCGTACAGGATTGGCCACTGCCTTGAATGTCCTTCAAGTCAGTCAATGCTGTGCATTTTGAGCCTCCATCTAATTTTGATCTCAGGAAGAAGGACCTCAATCATCTAAATTGTCAGGGGCATAATAAGCTAGAGGATGAAGAGGTGAACTACGGAAGTGGAGTGGCAGTTGTCATTTTTCATATTTCTTTCTTGCCTACTTATATATATATTTTTTTGTGTCTACTGGATGTTGATGTCTTAGTTATTTATTCTGTTGGACTTTCTGCATAAAATATTTGTGGAATTGGTCCAATTATCTTCCAGTCCAATGAGCCAAACCGAAAATTTCATACCTATTTCAGTCTGGTGATCAGTTTCACTATTTCTTTTTACACATTTGACCTGTACAGAGAAAATTATGGCTTCTCTTATCTACTATCCACATTCTTAATACTCAGCTAATGCGATGTTGACTTTGTATATCGACCATTGTTCTTATTAAATGTAGATATGTATGCCAAGTCCCATTTGAGCTTTATTGGTAAAAGATTATCGATAGAGATATGTGTTTACATACCTAAATCCGTAAAATTTCTTTTACCTAGAAGTTTGGAGAATTTAAAGGTGAAATGAAGAAGTTAAAAGTCAATTAACTTGATTTTTCTCTAAACTATACATCATAATTTTTCTTAGAAGTCTTTTCAATGGGGGATGTCCTCTTACCGTGGTCTTATGTGGGAGCTCCAACTGGTTATCTGCTGGATGCCTGGACATATGTTTGTGTACTAGTACCCTGAGAATCTTTTGAGCAGTTACTATTAAATAAACTGTTTCCATGATTAGGATGAGCTAGGTATCACACACAACAATTAGCATTTTGCGCGTGCCTTAATCGAATAGTGTGCACTCCATAAACATTGTTTACCTGGGTATTCTCCCCTCCGAGGTTGCTCAATATACCTATGCGGGAGACGGGATTCAGACTTGGGTTCTCCCCGCCGTTGCTCTTATGCCTTAACTGCTATCTCCTTGGGACTTCAATAACTAGTCATTTATAGCTTCCTTTCATTTTTTTTATCAACTAATGAATTTTATTATCAATAGGCAAGAAAATACTTGTATGCTGGGAGTGTGCTAAAAAGTAGAAAATCTTACAAAAAGATATGGTTTTCAACAAATGGCATTCAATCTTCTATCGTTTAGGAACCTCGCAAATGCACGAAAAAGAAATGAAGGATAAGAGACTATTTCTCAAGTATACAAAGTCCTTCTCCATTCCATCAAATGCTCTCCTATTTCTCTCTTTCCAAACTGTCCACATAACTGCTAAGTGCTGTTGGAGCAACTTCCAACGCCTTGCATTTTCTCCTCTGCCTTCTAAACGTTCTAGTAAGCGATATTTCTTTGATTGTGCCTCGTATCACTCATTGAAGAACAAAACCAACATAGTGTTTCCTCCACAATCGAGTCACTATCTGAGAATGTAGAAGATGACGAATCACGTCTTCACCCAAGCTCTTACACATGAATTACCAATAAACACACGTAATCCTCCTCTTTCTCAGGTTCTCAACCGGCAAAATCACCCCCCTCATAGCTAACCAGGTAAAGAAACAGACCTTTCTCGGACCCCCAGGAATCCATACTGAGAGATGCAGAAAAGTGTGCTTCTCCATGCCCAACAGATAGTAGAAATTCAGAGAAACACGCGTTTATTCTATGCTCTTCGTGTCCATGCATCATTGAGTATAATATTTTCTTCCGACGGGCGACGGGTACAGTCGTAAAGACATTAATACATTGAAAAAGAATTTTGTGAATAACAAAGTTTGTAGTGTAACCAGCATTGACCTCTTTTTTGTGCGTACATCGATTTTGCAGGCTTTTACATGTTAACTCATGTCGTTCTAGGTGGTGTGTTCCTTAGCCTGTGCTTACATCATATATACATTGCACAAAACATCTTTATCTTTGCACCATGGTCTATATATTGAATTTCCTTGATGATTAAACAACGGTCTATTGATAGTGGATAGCTTAATAAATAGAAAAACAGACCGTTACACCAAGATGATGATTGGGAAACAGGGATGGGCAGTCCGGAAAAGCTTTGTACAAAAGATTCTAATTTTGAAGCAATCTAACGAAATCTATCATCTTGTCTATTTCATGTACGTCCTGGGATTTGCACTGAAAATCTAGGAAACAAAAGGCTATATGTCATCTCCTTTACACTGATAACTTTGCCGTCAATTTTTTGAAAATAAAATATTTTTTAATTAGGAGGGCGTCCTATATGTTATTTTAGATAAGAAGTTCTGTAACTTTCTCAAAAAACATAGATATGTGAAGGGCGATGTTGTCATGTGTTATTGATGTTTGAATTTAATATAAAATTAAAAATCAAACAAGTGGTTGGGTGGTATTGTATACATGTTGAAGGATGTTGATGTTGGACTAAAGACGACTTAGACTTGGTGTCCATGTTTCCTATGTCTCAATTCAACTTAATTCCTGGCACAACCCTAAAAGCTAAAACTAGGCCCAACTCAATTGGTTCTCATTAAAAGTACTGTGTCTCTTTAATTGGAATATTACCCCCCACCCCCTCCCAAAAAAAAAAGAAGAAAGTGTTTGGTTTGATAAGTATCTTATTTGTGAAAAAACAATCCAAAAAGTTATTCAGGAAACTATAAATGTATTTTTGGTAGTTCTTCAAATTTTTGTTCAGTATCTGTTTATTTCGTAGTATTTATTATGCAAAACAATCCAACCATAAATTTTTCTACCACTTTTTTTCGAGAAACAAATCATAGAACTTTCCAATACCGAGATTTGCCCATAGGAAACTATTTTTTTTTTAAGAAAAAAATTGGACATAAATATAAACTGTTTCTCTTTACTTGCTTAATTATTTTCCTCCTATAGTGAACTCACTAATTAACTTCCATTGGTTTTTGCAGAATCCTCACTTTGTCATGCATCGTCCCACTTATTCCGTTGGTCAAGGTCGTCAATGTGACTTGTGGATAGGAGACCCTTCTGTTAGCAAATCTTTATGTAATCTGAAGCACATTGAGCAAGAGGTGAACTTGACATTTCTTGATGCTCTTTTGCTGTTGTTTGAAGTAGTATAACTTAATTTTCTTTCTCTCCCCACTTGTGACGTAAACCCACATTATTCATTCTGTTTTATTTTTCTATATGTCTAGAAAGGAGGTTTTATCACTCTGCTTGAAATTACTGGCAAGAAAGGTGACGTGCAAGTCAATGGCAAGGTCTACCCAAAAAATTCTACTGTGCCTCTCAATGATGGTGATGAGATGGTTTTTGGCTCGTCGGGCGAACACGCTTATGTATCCTTTTCTCCAATGTGTTTAATCCTGTTTTTAAAGTTCTTATATCCATGTAAAAGGTGTGCATTCCATATTGATATTAGTACTGGAGGAATCAATCGTTTCCTTTACTTACTCTTTTAGATATTTGAAAAAATCACCAACGACAACAAATCTAGTTTGCCACGTCCAGTCAGCATACTTGAGGCTCATAGTGGATCAGTCAAGGGATTACATATTGAGGCAAGGTCAGGGGACCCTTCCACAGTAGCGGTGGCGTCAACCCTCGCATCTTTGTCAAATTTTCAGAAAGATTCATCCCTTCTCCCGCCGTCATCTCAAAATGGTAAGGATGTGAAACAAGTTTCGGAAATGCCAAGACTACCAGCTGCAGATGGTGTGGCAGACAAACATGATTTAGATGCTGAAATGAAGGATGCTTCTGATCATAGCAATTTACCTGGTGTTTCACTGTGTGAGAAGACTGGTGTAATATCTCCTGACACTGGAAATGAGAACTTGAATCTTGATAATGGTGCACTTGATTCAGTCGATGCGGAGATAGGTAAGATCTCTGGGGTAGCTCAGGAATTGCGACCTCTCCTGCGGGCACTTGCCGGATCTTCGGCATTCGATTTAAGTGGTAGCATTTCCAAAATTCTTGAAGAGCGGAGGGGAATACGGGAATTACTCAGAGATCTTGACCCGCCAATTTTGACATCAACCAGGCGCCAAGCTTTTAAAGATGCGTTACAACAAAGAGTACTTGATTCCAAAAATATTGAGGTCTCTTTTGAAAATTTTCCGTATTATTTGAGGTGAGCACTTTGAATCTCAAGCAATAAATAATCTCTTGATCGTTCTTTTTGTTGTTTTCCAAATATTTAATGCTTTTTTTGGTGCTTTTCATTTCAAATGTTTCAGTGATTTCAAGTATTGTTATGAGTGTGAGTGGAGTTGATCTTTTACCTGTCAGAAAAAGTATGAATGGAGTTCTGATTTCAGTTGGAGTGATATGTTTATCATTTTCCTTTCCTAGTTATGATAAATATGCATATGAATGTGTCCTCTTTAGCATAGGCATGTGCCAGATAATTTGTGCATGCTATTACTGTTTCCTCATATTGCATCATAGGCAAACAAATATATAGAGAATATAGGTGCTGTTTGTTTATATTGCAATGTTTTCTTTTTTTGAACTTCATTACTTCTTTAGGCAAACTTTTTTTCCCTTAACGTTCTTGTAAGTTGAACTTCGTGTAGCGTTCATCGTACTTTGTGTTGCTGTGCGTAATTTTTTGTTTTTATGCTGAACTTGCTTTTTGAATTTTCAAAAGTACCCGTGTAGGTTTTTCTCCTTTTTTATATGTTGCTGGTGTCTAGTGCTAGATGCAGGATGTCCCAAATGTACTGTTGGAATTTATTTTATTGAGTTCGCTCTTTTTTCATGATCCATGACAGTGAAACCACGAAGAATGTTCTGATTTCTTCCACTTATGTTCATTTGAAGTGTCACAAATTCACCAAATATGCATCCGATCTCCCTACGTTGTGCCCTAGGATTTTGTTATCAGGTCCAGCAGGTAGTATTTGTATTTTTCATATATAATTACAGTAATCTCTATTTGATATGTTCAATTTAGCCAATAATATTATATTTTTGATGCACTGCTTGCTCACAGGTTCAGAAATCTATCAGGAGACATTGGCCAAGGCTCTTGCGAAATACTTTGGTGTGAAGCTACTGATAGTTGATTCTCTTTTATTGCCTGGTGTAAGCCTTTCATTACCCAACTTGTATTGCTGTTTTTGTATGCTATCTTTCATGAAACACAATAAATTTATTAAAAGCTGCAAGGGACATTCGCGCCAAAGTTAAATTGATCCTCACAAGAGAAAAGATGGGAATCCAAATTAGTATCTATCTTGTGGGTCAAAACATTCCTGTCGTTACATCCCCCTTTGGTTCTAGCATTCAACACAATGTTGTGTCAACGTAAATGTTTGTGGATGGCTATTACTTCTTATATATTCTACCATGTATAATGATTTTGAACCTGTTAGATCATTGTGGAAATAACGTGATTTATTTCTGTTCCTTTTATACATCTTTGTAAAAAAAGTTGCAATGCTAAAAACAGTGGAGAAGATAGTAGCAGCAACAATAAATAATACAATAACTACAAATAATACAATAACCATAGCAAAGGAAACAACAAGTAACGCTAAATTGAAGAATAAGATATTAAGAGAGTAGTAATAACGATAATGGGAAGGTGCCTAGACAACACTCGATTACCTACTAACTTTCAACCCCTAATCTCCGACCTCCATATCTTTCCATCTAGGGTTACATCCTTGGTAAGCTCTAGGCGTGCCATGTCATGGTCTAATCACCTCTCCCCAAGACTTCTTTGGCCTACCTCTACCTCTCCTAATACCCACTATAGCCAACCTGGGGAATCTCCGGGTCTTCTTTTCACATGCTCAAACCATCTCAGTTTCACCTCGTTCATCTTGTCCATCGTGGAGGTCACTCCCACCTCATACCGGATAACTTTGTTCCTAATCTTATATCTCATACTATATCCACACATCCATCTCAACATTGTCATTTCCACTACTCAACTTCAAGACGTGCAAGTTCTTGATGGGGCAACGCTCCTCTCCATACAGTGGATTATTGCCCAAGTACTTGAAACTTCCTTTCTCAGAAATGACTTGTGTATCAGTCCTTACTTCCACATTCACTACATGAGTTATGTCATTGAACTTGCACTCCAAATATTTCTTGTTTTCCTGCTCAACCCAAACCCTTTAGACCCGGGGTCTGTCTCCAAACCTCCAAATACGATGCTGATAATAAAATACATATATTTATGCTGCTGCTTAAAAACTTAATTTATACTGCTGATTAAACCTAATGGTTGAATACCAGTTTCTTGTTTTTGATCTTACTAACTGGAGAATGTGCAGGATGACTTAAAAATCAGAAAATCCGTATATACCTATTGGTATTTGGATGACTCAACAAGGAAATATTTTGTTATGAAAATTTTCTCGTTCCCTACTATTAATCTTGAGTTCAATGCTCAGGTTTTACAGATGAATAAAGTTTTGATATCTTATGAATCATTGATCTTCCATTTATTACTTTGTCTAGCCTTAGAATCAAATATAATATTGATGTTCTATGGGAGGCAAATCACTAGAAAATCACAGTTAGCATAACTTGAAGGTCAGTTCATTTGAAGAACTTTGCACTTTTCGCTTCTTGTGCGGTCGAACTAGTTGGGTATATATTGGGGTGTTAAGTGAAACTGAGAGGGTGGGCATTAAAATATGTGTATTTTTTCTGTTCGGAAGGCAGTTGCAATCATTGAATCCTGCAATTCATGATCTTCTTGAACATCATGCAGGGGTCAATTGCCAAAGACATTGACTCTGTGAAGGAAAGTTCAAAGCCTGAGAGAGCAAGTGTCTTTGCTAAACGTGCCGCCCAGGTGACTGCACTACACCTTAATAAGAAGCCAGCTTCAAGTGTTGAGGCTGATATAACTGGTGGTTCTACAATCAGTTCTCATGCTCAGCCTAAGCAGGAGTCGTCTACTGCATCATCCAAAACCTACACTTTCAAGAAAGGTAATTGGGTGTTCACTGTGAGTGTATTTTTCGAATATCCTCCCCATCTCCGTGTGTGTGTGTCTGTATGGTAGAGTTACCATCTTATGTTCATTATATTTATGGTTGGATCACAAATCTCCAACTCTTCTTTCCTTTCTAAAGAAAAAGAAAATAAAAGAGAAGTGCGGTTGAAGTCTTTGATTGTAGTTGTAGTTATATCCTGAATGTGAGATTTGTAATTTTGACAGGTGACAGAGTCAAGTATGTTGGTCCATTACAGTCAGGTTTTTCTAGCTTGCAAGCCCCATTGAGGTAACGGCTAGAAGTTTTGTTAAAATTTTCTTCATTCTAGATCTTGGTTTATTAGCTCCATTCACATCCAACCTGGCAAAGCATTTTCAATTGTCTCTATTGGAAATTTGATTCCTAACAGTGATGTCTTGTTAAAATCGTCATGGAAAAAAGAACATCCATGTCTATAATTAACTTTCTCCAAGTTCTAAAAGTGATATCACTAATATCTAATTAGTAATATTTTGAAAAAAAATTATTGATTAAAAATGTCACACGCCTGGTATTTAGGTGGAGAAGGATGAACCGGGGGGGGGGGGGGGGACATTCTCCACAGAGTTTCCCCCCGTTTGCCATTGGACCTTGTGGATTTCTCGGTTAAAAAGATAATAATTTTTGGAAGTTCATTTAAAGTATTTTATCTTAGAAATCCTGAAAGTAATTTTGCATTACACATTACAATAATTGTCAAATACCTTGGGAATTTTAAGTGTAGTTTTGTCTTAATATATGTTATTACTATGTAATCATTCAAACCTCTATAAAATTGGACATCATTCAAAACCTTTATATTTCCCATCCAACTAGTTTTTTTTTCTTTACAAATGTTAAAGTAAGATTGACTATAGATTTTATTCCAAAATATAGTGCAACTCCCGACATAACATGGTCTATCATGTAAGAAGTTGAAATAATTCACGACTTCATTTTAGGGTGAAAATCATTTTCAGCCCTCAACGTTGAACAATAATCGAACTCCTCCTTTATCCTATATATAATACCTCTTTATATCATATATATTTGATGTTTTAACATTGGTATTTATAACTTTTTCTTTAAGTTCATCACATTATAAATAGAATAATATTTTTATGAACTTGTGACAAAATTTGATATTATTCTTATGACCGTTATTTCAATATGATATGCATTAATCATTGTATATATGCATATATTTTTATTTTTCTCCATTATCTTACTTCATGCGTTTCATATTCCTTGACCCTTCTTGATGTGACACTCCTTAAAAGTTGATTAGAGGTGTATTTTTCTAAACTAACATTAGTAATAATGTTTTGAAACTTTAAATTTGACTACTACTATTTTCTGCAATTTTTTAATTCTAAGGGTAGAAATAAAAAAAAATTAAAAAATTCCTTTAATTTCGTATATTGGACAAGTAAATTAGAACAACTATTTTTAGAATGAGAATCAAGTAATGTAAATAAGCGGTAGATATTCTCAATCATATAAATAAACAAGTTTTGATTGACATTGATGGAGAGTATTACATGCATTATAGTTTAAAATAATTTGAAATCTAAATAAAATTCAATCTTTAAATATTTGTCCTTAATTGAATTAATTATGTTGTATTTTCTATATTGAAATGTATTTGTATAATTATTATTCTCTGCTAGTTTCACATGTATAATTAAATATTAGAGTTTTAATCATCATTTATAAAATTAATTTTCTCATTATGGTAATTTACTTCATTATAGAACATCATTAGCTTATATACTTAATTGGTATTACTCACGTTTTTCGTCTAAAAGATAAATTGCTGCATTAAATTAAAAAAATGAAAATATCATGATTTTTAAAGAAGAAAAAAGAGTTGATAATGAAAGGGTATATAGGCATTTTAAAGATTTAATTAGGATAAAGGGGGAGTTCGATTATTGTTCAAAGTTGAGGGGCGAAAATGATTTTCACCCCTTTATTTTATCATGTAAATGTGTTTGAATTTTAAACTGTTATTTAACTCTATGGTCTTACTGAGTTATGGTCTACATGTTATAGTTTTCAACTTCTAATGAATTTTGAGAAGACGATGCACATTTGTGTTCATTCAGATGTGGTGTAGAAAATGCAAATATAATGCTCCGATTTCAAATCGTTGAAAGTTTTACTAATTTTTTTTCAATTTTTGGGGCCAATCTAGCAATCATATGGTGTGGAAGGGCTTGTATAAGGCAATTTGGAATGCTTGTGTAGGTTGACTTGTTAAGATGGAAGTCTTGTTATTCTGTATCAAGTAAAAGCGGATGTGTATATTGTGATTTGACTCTTTTCATTATTTTGCAAATCATGACATGTACACACGTGATCACAGGGGTCCAACATATGGTTACAGGGGCAAAGTGGTTCTTGCATTTGAAGATAATGAGTCCTCTAAAATTGGCATCAGGTTTGATAGATCAATTCCAGAGGGCAATGATCTTGGTGGTCGCTGCGAGGAAGATCATGGGTTCTTTTGTGCTGGTAGTTTTCTGCCACACTTGTTCATTTTAAGAACTTTCATCTGTGTGTTGACCATCATTCTGGAATAAATGAGCATGTCTTCTTGCTGAAACTTGATCTTTTTTCTTGCACAGCTGACTTTCTCCGCCTTGATAGCTCGAGCAGTGATGATATTGATAAACTGGCCATTGATGAACTCTTTGAGGTAAATTTCATGTCCTTACTGATTTTCTCTTTTTGGATTGTATGCAAGTAATTTTTCTTTAATCTACTCTCTTTCATTTTGTAGGTTGCTTCAAAAGAAAGTAAAATTAGTGCCTTGGTTTTATTTGTCAAAGACATTGAGAAGTCTATGGTGGGGAGTCCTGAGGCCTATGCTGCTTTCAAGATTAAGCTTGAACATTTACCTGAGAATGTTATTGTCATAGCTTCCCATACTCAAACAGACAACCGAAAGGAGAAAGTATGTAAGGGCACAGTTGTCTTTTTTTCCCTGTTGGAATCAAACTCTGACTTGCAAAACTGACAGCATTTCTTATATATGCTTTCCAGTCGCATCCTGGTGGACTACTGTTTACAAAGTTCGGAAGTAACCAGACAGCGTTGCTTGACCTTGCCTTCCCAGTATGTGAATCTGTTTCTCTCTTCTATTTGTTCTTTTTTCCTTCTAATGCAAGGAGGTGTCTGGCTTATAGTAATTGTTAGAATAGGAATAGGTAAATACGATCCTACTAAGAATAGGAATAGGAATAACAATAGTATATAGAATCCTA
>JBCEWC010011517.1:0-16623 GCA_038996855.1 Solanum aculeatissimum | reverse complement strand
TGCTATTCTCATTGTTCCTCATGACATTTGCATGCATGATCATGGATTTTGATGAAGGTTTTGATGTGGGCTAAGTCACAAACATGTTTATGACTATGATTTTGAACAAGTATGAGTTATGACTAAGTTGTGATCACACTAAGTCTACGATATGGCTCTTTGAGCAACGTGGGTGTTTACACCAATATAAATGACAAGTATGACAAGTATGGAGCTACTCTTATACATGAAGTATGACATAAAAGTTTGTTTGGCTTTTTATCCCATGAAGCATGATTATGAAATATTGTTTACTCTTGTTAAGTATGCATAAGAGTAATGAAAGTGATTTGGCTTTTAACCCCAAGTATGCATGATTTTATATTCAAGTGTCAAGTTTCCATTTTAAAAGCATGTATATGTATATGTATTCTTGTGGGATAACAACTTAGTACCGAGAAGGATTGGAGTAGTAAGTGGGCTATCCCCAAAGGTCTTGCTCCTATCCCGAAACTATGTGCCACCACAGGTTGCAACCAAAATGGGAGGCCCATAAGGTATGCTTTGATATGATATGCTATGTCATGTAAATCCTTCCGAAATGGGAGACCCATAAGGAAGGTGTCAATCACACCGAAATGGGAAGCCTGTAAGGTGTGATGTAGATTACCTTTGGCAAGTAATCTTCTCTGATCCAATGGAAGGCCTCATTGGGCAAGTTCATGTTGTAACTCACATGAGTTTGGATGTCGGTTATGGTTCCATCCCATCTATATTATGAGCATTTGGCATTCCATACATCATGATCATCATGGCATATTATTATATTATTCTCTCTTGTCTTCTCTTCTATGTATTTGCCCTTGACATGTAAGTTGTTATAGGATCATGTGCATATGCATTTGCATGCCCGCATACTTAGTATTTTATTGTGTTAACCCATACTCTTGTCTACATATTCTAACCATGTAGGGATTGGCAGCAACTTCCATCTGCCTTTACACGACGAGTGATCTCTTGAGGCTAGTAGCTTGTGGTAAGCCCTTTTGTTCAACGGCAATTGCTCCCTCCTATCTATCTTGTAATTATTTACTTTCTTATTTCATGTATTGAGGGTGAGCCCCATACTATGTCGAGGCCCCGCTATTTCTTATGTAGAGGCAAGGTTTGATATGTTAAACTCTTACACATTGTATTATGATTATTTTGGGATGTTATGACTATTAGGATTATTTTATGGATATGATGTTCCTATTATGCTTATGCTTATGTTTATGGAATTGTGAATGTTGGAAATGTGCTTATGGGGAAAGTCCCCTAACTAGGTATACCCCCAAAGCTTGAGTCCTACTTACCCGCCCCTTAGAAATACTTGCTATGTGCTATGTGATTCATGCTCATCCCATTCTCGGTAACCTCCCCATAGCATAAGACCAAAGCCCCATTTCCCTTAGAATTATGTATTATGTGTTTACTTTTCGCGCTTCTGAACCGATGATGTGAGTGATGAGGCTATGATGGCTTTATCGGTATCCTTTGGGTTCTCCTTCGCCATGTCGCATCTAGGCTCCCCTTCCGGCTCGTGACAAAGATGGTATTAGAGCCCTAGATTTGTAATGATCCTCGTAGTCCAACATGCCATGTCACTTAGAGTCTCGTTCATGGGTGTGATGCGTGCCATACCTATGAGTGAATGGCTATGACGACGTTTTAGGAACTTATCACTTCATTGTCTCTTGTGTCGTGCTTTGTACTATTTATGAGATTCTCTAAACTCTTAGTTTTGGTAAAGGAACAGGTGTCCCATGTTGAGTTTAGAAATATCGTGTCCATGTTGGCCCTAGTTGTGGCTAACTAAGCCCGATTGATCAATCCTGTGAATGTGGACACTCCGGCTTCTTGGGTGAGGGATTTAACCCGGAAGAACGCTCCGGCGTTCTTTGGTTCAAAGGTGGAGGAAGATACTCAAGTGTTCATTGATGAACTCACTAAGGTTTTGATTATCGTGGGAGTGAGCTCGGAAGAGAAAGCTGAGTTGGCCGCTTATCAATTGAAAGATGTGGCCCAAATGTGGTATGGCCAATGGTTGGTCGAACGGGTTGCGGATGTGAAAGTTGGATGGGAGGAGTTCAAAATGGCTTTCCTTGATCATTTCTTTCCTCTTGAGCTTAGGGAAGCCAAAATGACCAATTTCATCAATCTTCGGCAAGGTGGTATGACCTTGAGGGACTATGCTCTCAAATTTACCAAGCTCTCTAAGTACACTCCAATGCTTGTATCCGATCCCCGTACAAGAATGCACAAGTTTATTTCGGGTGTTTCGGACTTGTATCCGATCCCCGTGACATGGACATCTCTAGGCTCATGATTTATTCCGAGAAAATTAAAGGTTAAAAGCTTAAGGAGTGAAGGGTTAATTAAGCTAAGAGGGCCCGGTTTGATGGTGGGTTCTCCAACTCTAAGGGAGGTAGTGGTGTTGGCCGATTCCATCAAGGCCAAGGTTCTAATGTGAGGGTTTCTAATCCGAGAGTGCCTCCTCCTAAGGCACAAGTTGGGGGTATTCCATGAATTTCTCTTTGTGGTCAATGTGGGAAACATCATATGAGTGATTGTAGAAAGGCTTCCGGTGCTTGCTTTGGATGTGGTGGTTTGGACAATAAGAATTTTGAATGTCCAAGGGGTGATAAGAAAGATCAAATGGATCTCGGTGGCCAAGGGCCGCCAAAGGCTCCGATTGGTGTTGCTCCTGGGAACAACCGGTTCTATGCTCTTCATGTCCGACAAGAGGTGGAGGAAGCTCCAGACGTCGTGACTGGTATGTTAAAAATCTTTGATTTTGATTCTTTTGTTTTAATTGATCCGGGTACAAATTTATCTTTTGTGACTCCTCTGTTGGCTGTTAAGTTTGGTTTGAGTTTCGAAACTCTAAGGGAATATTATTTGGTGTATACTCCCGTGGGTGAGTCTATTATTGCCCGAAAAGTGTATGGAGGTTTTCCTGTCTCTATGTTGCATAAAGTGTTCCCCGGTGACCTTGTAGAATTTGAGATGTATGATTTTGATATTATTCTTGGGATAGATTGGTTGCATGCATCATATGCCTTGGTTGACTATAGGACTAGGAGAGTTAAATTTCAAGTTCCTAACGAACCGGTGTTGGAATGGAAGGTTAGTGATTTCGTGGTTAAGGATAGGTTTATTTCCTACCTCAAAGCCCGGAAGATTATTTGTAAGGGGTGCATTTATCATACTGAGCGAGTTAGAGATGTTTAGTGTGAGTTACCTAAGCTTGAATCAGTTCTGGTGGTTAATGAGTTTTCCGATGTGTTTCCCGAGGACTTGCCCGGTATCCCTCCCGATAGAGAGATTGATTTTTGCATAGATCTCCTTCTAGATAATCAACCTATCTCCGTTCCTCCTTATCGTATTTCTCCAGTAGAATTGAAGGATCAATTAAAAGATTTTCTAGAAAAGGGGTATATTAGGTCGAGTATCTCACCTTGGGGTGCTCTCATATTGTTTGTGAGAAAGAAGGATGGGTCGCTCTGAATGTGTATTGATTATCGACAATTGAACAAGGTAGCCATTAAGAATAGGTACCCATTGCCCAGAATTGATGATTTGTTTGACCAAATTCATGGAGCTACTCACTTCTGTAAAATAGACCTTCGTTCGGGTTATCACCAATTGAAGGTAAGGGAGTGTGATATTTCTAAGACAGCCTTTCAGACTCATTATGGTCATTTTAAATTTGTGGTGATGTCATTTCGGTTGACTAATGCTCTAGCAGTGTTTATGGATCTTATGAATCGAGTGTTTAAGTCGTTCTTTGATAACTTTGTGGTAGTCATCATTGATGACATCTTGATTTACTCCTGTAGTGAACAAGAACATATGGATCATTTGAGGTTGGTTCTTCAAACTTTGAGAGAGAAGCAATTGTATGCCAAGTTTAGCAAATGTGAATTTTTGTTGGGAGAGGTTTCTTTCCTTGGTCATGTGGTATCCGGTGATGGCATTAATGTTGATCCTAAGAAAATCTAAGTGGTGAAGGATTGGCCTAGACAGTGGACTCCTTCGAATATTCAAAGCTTTCTTGGTTTAGCCGGTTATTATAGAAGGTTTTTTGAAGGGTTTTCCTCTATAGCGTCTCCATTGACTAAGTTGTCTCAAAAGAAGGCCAAATTTTTGTGGTTAAATGAATGTGAAAAGAGCTTTCAGACTTTGAAGGATCGACTTACATTGACTCTGATTTTGACTTTGCCTAATGGGTTAGACGGGTTTGTGGTATATTGTTATGTGTCGCGTACTGGCTTGGGTTGTGTGCTTATGTAACATGGTAAGGTGATAGCTTATGCGTCCTGGCAATTGAAGGAGCATGTACAAAATTATCCAACCCATGATCTGGAGTTTAAGGTGGTAGTATTCTCTTTGAAAATTTGGCGACATTAAGTATATGGGGTTCATGTAGATGTCTTCACCGATCACAAGATCTTGCAATACGTGTTCACCCAAAGAGACCTTAATTTGAGGCAAAAGAAATGGTTGGAACTTCTCAAGGACTATGATATGAGTGTTCTTTATCACCCCGGCAAGGCTAATGTGGTAGCGGATGCCCTTAGTAGACTTTTTATGGAAATGTGACTCATGTGGAAGAAGGGAAGAAGGAGATAGTGAAAGATGTGCACCGTTTGGGTAGGTTGGGTGTGAGGTTGGCAGAATCCAAAAACGGTGGGATTCTTGTTCAAGGTGGGTCCTAGTCTTCCTTAGTAGTTGAAGTTAAGATGAAACAAGACTTAGATCCTTCCTTGGTAGAGTTGAAGAAGTTGGTTGTCGATGGGAGGTTAAGGTTTTCTCCCAAGGGGGAGATGGTGTGTTATGGTACCAAGACCATTTGTGTGTTCTGGATGTTGATGGCTTAAAGGAGACTATCATGAAAGAAGCTCATAATTCTCAATATTCTATTCATCCGGGATCTACCAAAATGTTTCGAGATTTGAGAGAGTTGTATTGGTGGCATGGTATGAAGAAGGACATAGCCAAGTTCGTGTCGGAATGTCCTAATTGCCAACAAGTAAAAGTGGAACATCAAAGGCCCGGTGGCTTGACATAAGACATTGAAATTCCTACTTGGAAGTAGGAAGATGTGAACATGGACTTTGTGGTGGGGTTGTCCCATACTCGGAGACAATTTGATTCCATATGGGTTGTGGTTGATAGAATTACTAAGTCGGCTCACTTCTTACCGGTTAAGACTACCTATAGTATCGAAGAGTATGCTAGGGTGTATATTCGGGAGTTGGTGAGATTGTATGGTGTGGCAAGGTCTGTCATATCGGATCGTGGTACTCAATTTACTTATCATTTTTGGAAGTCTTTACAAAAGGAACTTGGTACTAAGGTCAAGTTGAGCACCGTATTTCATCCTCAAACCAATGGACAAGCCGAAAGGACAATTCAAACCTTGGAGGACATGCTAAGGGCTTGTGTGTTTGAATTTAAATAAAATTGGGATGAGCATCTACCTATCATTGAGTTTTCTTGCAACAATAGGTTTCATTCTAGAATTGGTATGGCACCATTTGAAACTTTGTATGAGAGGAGATGTAGGTCTCTGGTTGGTTGGTTTGAAATAGGTGAGGCGGCCTTGTTTGGCCCGGATTTGGTTGTTGAGGCCATTGAAAAGGTGATATTAATTAGGGAAAGGTTGAAAATGGCCCAAAGTCACCAAAAATCTTATTCGGATGTTAGGAAGAATAATCTTGAATTTTATGTTGGTGATTGGGTGTATGTGAAGGTGACCCCCATGAAGGGTATCATGCCTTTTGGAAAAAAGGGCAAGGTTAGCCCTCGGTACGTCGAACCTTATGAGATTGTAGAACAGATTGGCAATGTGGCTTATAGGTTGAACTTGTCTTTGTACATGAGCTCCATTAATCGAGTATTCCATGTGTCCATGTTGAGAATGTTGAGTGGTGATCCTAAAGCAATTACACCTTTGGAGGGTGTGATGGTTGAGGAGAATATGACCTATGAAGCGGTGTCGGTTGAAATTTTAGATAGGCAGGTAACCGGGCTTTGCAACAAGGATGTAGCTTCGGTCAAGGTATTTTGGAGGAACCAAGACATGGAGAGTGTGACATGGGAAGCGGAGTTGGACATGATGGAGCGATATCCCTATCTCTTCCAATCTACTCAAGCCTAAGGTACTAGGTTATATCCTTGTATGGTCCTAATTCTTTAAATTTTTGAGTTTCATAACATTGCATGTATACATGAGCACAAAAATGATTTAAATGATGATTTGACATGAGTTTTGAGAGACTTTTGAAATGATGCATGATTTGTTATAAGTTTGATGAAAATGTCTCTTGTTTGATTGTTGTCCTCAAGTCGTAGCTTTTGCTCATTCGAGGATGAATGCTTTCAAGGGGGAGATGATGTAACGATCCAAAAAATTTAGAAATTCATAATGGTTGGTCAAGGTTAGTATTAAACTGTTCATGGTTGAATTTTGGTAGCCATGGGTTGTATTCAAGTAGCCGGATTCAAAACGGATCTTTTGGTGAGGTTGTGAGGTCAGTTGGGCAGTTTACTTTGAAAGATCATAACTTCTGGTACTGGTTGAACTGTGTAGTATGCTATATATCAAATTGAATCTCTTCGAGTTATCTTTGCAACACAATATGTGTCACTTAATTCGGAGTTTATATGTGAAAATTATGACAACAACAGTGAGGCTGCCCGTAATTGTAAAGACACTAGAAACAAGGTTCTGGAATTGAACTAAGGACTGGACCATGGACCGTTTGGTGATCCACGGTCCGTTTGGGTGCCCGTGGGTTGGTGCAGTGAGTCCCTAGGGGTTGAGGTCTAAGCCATGAACCAAGTAGGGTCCCACGGACCACCCCACGGTCAGTGTGAGACTTCACGGCCCGTGAAGTGGGGCAGAAAGTTGGCCAAGGTTCGGGGCTAGACTCCGGACCAAGTGATGCTCCATCGACCAGTACACGGTCCGTGTTCAGATACACGGTCCATGAGACCCCCCGTGAAGTGATCAAAAAAGTCCCTCGAGAGTTCAAGCCGAAGACGAGATCAAGTAAAGTCTCACGGGCAGGTACACGGCCCGTGAGCAGGTATACGGCCACTGTAGCCTTCCGTGTGGAACTGTTTTAGTGAATTAGTCTATTTCATTAATGGTTAATTCATAATTTAATTAGATCCTATGCCCCTTTTAATCTTTCTAAGGTCTCCTAAACACCCTAAATAAAACCCTTAACCCTTTTCATCCATTCTAACACTCCTCAATTCATTTTAAAATTCTCTCAATTCTCTTGACCTCCATAAATGAAAGCTTGAAATAATTTAGGGGAGATCATCCTTGTTGTAAAACTCTTCAATTCTCTTGGTTAATTTCAAGGTATGTGGGTTTGATTCATGGATTCCCTTTCATCCATGAAGACCTAAGAACCCTCCTCTTTAAATTTGATTTCAAATTTTCTTTAAGGTTGGGTTCTTTAAATTTTGAAGTATTTAATGGAATTGGATTGTTGGTTGTATAAATTAGGTTATTTAAAGTTGATTTAAGTTTAATTATATGAAGGTTCAATGGCTTTGATGATGATCAAGTTATGCATGTCCTCTTTTACTCTTGAACTATGCATGGGTAGTATTTAAATTATGTTTTGAAGGTTGATTTAACTTGAATTTCTTGAGAACTACTCTTTATTTGAATTTAAAGTATGAATTCTATTATCCATGCTATTCTCACTGTTCCTCATGACATTTGCATGCATGATCATGGATTTTGATGAAGGTTTTGATGTGGGCTAAGTCTCAAACATGTTTATGACTATGATTTTGAACAAGTATGGGTTATGACTAAGTTATGATCACACTAAATCTACGATATGGCTCATTGAGTAACATGGGTGTTTACACCAATATGATATGACAAGTATGGAGCTACTCTTATGCATGAAGCATGACATGAAAGTTTCTTTTGCTTTTTAGCCCATGAAGCATGATTATGAAATGTGTTTGACTCTTATTAAGTATGCATAAGAGTAATGAAAGTGATTTGGCTTTTAAGCCCTAGTATGCATGATTTGATATTCAAGTGTCAAGTTTCCATTTTAAATGCATGTATGTGTATACGTATTCTTTTGGGATGATGACATAGTACCGAGAAGGATTGGAGTAGTAAGTGGGCTATCCCCAAGGGTCCCGCTCCTTTCCCGAAACTATGTGCCACCATAGGTAGCTACCAAAATGGGAGGCCCATAAGGTATGCTTTGATATGAGATGCTATGTTATGTAAATCCTTCCGAAATGGGAGACCCGTAAGGAAGGTGGCCATCACACTAAAATGGGAGGCCCGTAAGGTGTGGTGTAGATTACCTTTGGCAAGTAATCTTCTCCTATCCAATGGGAAGCCTCATTTTGCATATTCATGTTGTAGCTCACATGATTTTTTATGTCGGTTATGGTTCCATCCCCCCTATATTATGAGCATTTGGCATTCCATACATCATGATCATCATGGCATATTGTTATATTGTTCTTTCTTGTATTCTCTTCTATGCATATGCCCTTACTATGTAGGTTATTATAGGTTCATGTGAATATGCATTTACATGCCCGCATACTTAGTGTTTTATTGTGCTATCCCATACTCTTATCTACATGTTCTAACCATGTGGGGATCGGCAGCGACTTCCATCTACGTTTACACGACGAGTGATCTCTTGAGGCTACTAGCTTTGGTGAGCCCTTTTGTTCTAGGTCAATAGCTACCTCTTATCTATCTTGTAATTGTTCACTTTCTTATTTCATATATTGAGGGTGAGCCCCAATCTATGTCAAGGCCACGCTCTTTCTTATGTAGAGGCAAGGTTGGACATGTTAAACTCTTATACATTGTATTATGCTTATTTTGGGATGTTATGACTATTGGGATTATGTTATGGATATGATGTTCCTATTATGGTTATGCTTATGTTTATAGAATTGTGAATGTTGAGAATGTGCTTATGGGGAAAATCCCCTAACCCGGTATACCCCCATAGCTTGAGTCCTACTTACCTGCCCCTTAGAAATACTGACTATGTGATATGTGATTCATGCTCATCCCATTCCCAGCGACATCCCCATAGCTTGAGTCCAAAGCCCCATTTCTCCTAGAATTATGTGTTATGTGTTTACTTTTTGCGCTTCTGAATTGATGATGTGAGTGATGATGCTATGATGGCTTGATCGAGATCTTTCAAGTTCTCCTTCGCCATGTCACATGTAGGCCCCCCTTCCGGGTCGTGACAATATTGGTTAGTGGGGATTAACTTATTTTTATTCAATCTTGTTACCCATGACTTCTGCTACTATGTATGGTAACCAATCTTTAATTTCTAGCATGTGTGGCTAAAACTCCCATGTTAGGGGTGTGCTTTTGATATGAGTGTTTGATTTATTGATTAGGTCTGCAATATCTTGACTTATTTGTAGTTGTTTTGAGTGAATTTATTTCCATTCCTAAGGGTAATGTATAAATCTCGAAGTTGCAAACTTGGAGTTTTGTTTTAGATCTTTGATATATATCTTAGCTAGACTTATTAGAGTGTGGAATTGATATAATGGCTGGAAATGTTACAGGGTTTCAGTTGAAGTTTGTATCATTGGACTCAATGGCCAAGGTATTAGGAGTTTTATTGTAACTTCTTAGGCCAAGTGTGTCCTTGGCGGTCTGTGTGTGATATCCTAGTGGATTCATGTGAAACACCCATTATCAAAGATGATTTGGGTTACAAGAAACCTAACCCATTCACTCACTATCAACTCATGTAGTCAAGTATCTAGACCTATTTAATAAATTGATTCCCATATTTTCACATCCCCAACATCTCTCTTAATAGATTTTAAGTCGATTAATTAGAACTATTAGTTGCATTCTATTTTGATTATTACAACTCCCTAGATCCTATAATTACTTGATCCAATGAGTCACTTCCATCTTGAACAATGATTCCCTATGGGATTAACCACAACCTCTAAAGTTGGGTTATATGTTGATGACCACCGCCCTTTCTTCCTTCAAGTAGTTAGGTTGAGTGACACCAAAAATGGCACCATTATCTAGGAATTAGTATGTTCATATTGGAAGTGTTGGTTGAGCTTTGTTCTGGTAGTTAGAGTTCTTTTTACCATTTTTTTGTTGTTTTGGGTGATTGAAAAGTAGGTGTGAAATGGATGATGAGCAAAGTACAAAATAAGATATCATGGGAGATATAAACGACTTGCGGAAAACTAAATGTGACCAAGTGAGCAGTGGTGGGGTAATTTGGTTGCCCTCAATAGCAACCAATGTAGAGTTCAAAATAACTAATGCAATGCTGCAATTACTTTGTCTTAGGGGATTATTCGGAGGATAGGACTGTGAGGACCTACATGAACATCTCTGGAATTTCATTGAGGTGTGCTTTCCATTCATGTATTAAGGCATCACACAAGAAACTATTAGACTTAAACTTTTCCCTTTGTCCATCATAGGGAAGTTGCAAAGTGGTTAGCTGAACTTTCTCATAGTTCGATGGCATTATGGGAAGAATTGCAGAAGGAGTTCCTTGAACGATTATTCCCACCATCAAGGGTGATCAAGCCTAGGAGAAGTATAGAAAATTTTTAAAGAATCAATGATAAGCCATTATATGAGGCTTGGCAACGATTTTGCAAGCCTCTTTTCCAATGTCCAACTCATGGGATCCATGGTAATTTGTTGTTGCAATATTTCTATGTTATCTTAAGTGTCAACAACAAAAGCATGGTAGATTGATTGGTCCAAGGTGGGTTGATGAAGAAAATGGTTCCAATAGCTGAAAATTATTAGATGAAGTGACCAAAATAAGAAAGGCATGATATACTCATGAGGATCATTCTTCAATCACAAGGGGTCGAACATTTGAGGAACGGTTGGCTAAGGAGAAGAGCTAAGATGAGATCATGGTACAAATGGTGAGAAAGTTAGACATGATATCACAATAAGTGACCTAAGTGCATCAGCCTAATGTTGTTCAAACTGTAGATGTCCTATCCCATGAGCATGATTCAAGTAAGAGTGGTCGCGTGGAAGAAGTATATTTTATTGGGAATCAAATATTGGGTTCTCAGTTGTGCTTTCAGCAGTCACCTGAGAATCAAGGTCAGAACTTTGATGTTGGATGGGTTGGTGGTCGAGGAACAAGAAAAGTAGTGAAATGTAGTGATAAGACACAAGAAGCATTTAAATTTCCTCAACAGTGGGCAAACCCGAACAAGTCACAGGTCTGTGAGATTCTTGCTCTCATTTTAAAGTGGAGGCCTCATATGAAGTGATAGCTGAAATGAAGATAGGATTGTCCTAGTTGAGTCATACTATATTATCTCACGCAGTATCAATTAAAATCTTGGAAGTTTGTTTGTCAGCAGTCTCAGCACAAATACACAACTCCACGATAGGTAATATTCAAAGTTGCATGGATACCACCACCAGGACTAGCACCCATTGGAGACTGAAGCCCCCTTTATTTGGGGCAAATGAAGTATGCAGATATGGCAATGATGAGGGTGAAGCGGAAATGGGAAAAATAGGAACCACTCCTAAAGAGCTTCACATGGAAATTGCAAAGTTCACACAACATCATGGGAAAGAAGGTGACAAATATAAGCTTCAAAAACGTATGTTTACCTTCATTTATTTGGCTATCAATATTCCATTGATTTAGGATCTCAATAGGATGACAACATATACACAATTGATGAAGACTTTGGTAACAAAAAAGAGGACCTTGGATTGTGAGGAAATCGAAATTCCACACAATTGTAGCTCTTACTTTACTAGACAACTGGTAACAAAAAAGAATGATTCGAGTGCATTTACAATATCATGCAAAATTGGGGCATGTAACTTTGGAAGAGCCTTATGTGATTTGGGGGCTAGTGTGAACCTAATTCCCCTAATGGTATTTGAGTAGCTTGGCGTAAATACTTTGGAACCAACAACCACGAAACTAATTATGGCCGACCGATCAATAAAAAATTAGTCAATATATTAAATGATGTTTTGGTCAAAGTAAATAAATTTATATTTCAAGTTGACTTCATAGTTGGATTGTGACTTGAATATTGAAGTGCCCATTATTTTGGGATGAACATTTTTGGCCACGAGTAGAGCCTTGGTAGATGTCGAGAGTGGGAGTTTGAAATTAAGAGTGAATGGTGAAGAAGTAAACTTCAATGTTGATAAAACTTTACACGAGACTGATGATTTCCATGTAAATATGATTGATGAGATTGTTCAAAATGTCAGGGAATTAGCTTATTCAGGGGTTGATTCAATGGCTGAAATTATGTTGAATTATAGTGAAGAAGATGAACTTGACTGTGATGTGAGTTGGAAGACATCCAAGAAACCCGATTAAACTTGATATTGATTTGAAAAATCAAGATTCACCGCCAGCAAAACCATCTATTGAGGAGACACCAAAGGTTGAGCCAAAAGAGTTGTCGAGTCACTTATAATATGCTTTCTTGGGGAACAATGTAACCTTACCGATAATAGTTGCATCTGATCTAAAGAAGGAATAAATCAAGGCTCGTATCAGGGTACTTAAGAAATATGTTAAAGCTATTGGTTGGACAATTGCCGACATTGTGGGCATACCCTCAGGAATTTGCACTCATAAAATCAAACTGGTTGAGGGTTGTAAGCCCACAGTAGAACACAAATGAAGGTTAAATCCACCTATGCAAGAGGTGGTAAAAAAGGATATCATTAAGTGGTTGGACACGGGCCTAATATACCCAATTGTGGATAGCAAATGGGTAAGTCCAGTTCAATGTATGCCCAAGGAAGGGGCATACCCGTGGTTCCAAATGAGAAAGGTCAACTCATATCAACACGACCAATCATCGAGTGGAGAATATGCATGAACTACCAGAAATTAAACAAATCTATAGAGAAAGACCACTTCCCACTACTGTTCATGGACCAAATAATAGGCAGGCTTGTTGAAAGGGGATGGTATTACTTTCTCGATGGTTACTCCTGATACAACCAAACATCCAATGAACACGAGGATCAAGATAAAACTACCTTCACATGACCTTATGGTACTTTTGCTTTCAAGAGAATGTCATTAGGGCTATGCAATGCCCCTGCCACCTTCAAAGGATGTATGCTATCCATTTTCACTGACATGGTTGAGGACTCAATGGAGGTATTTATGGACGATTTCTTGGTGGTGGGTGATACCTTTGATCAATGCCTAAGTCACTTGGATAAGGTGTTGCAGAGATGTATGGAAACCAAGTTGGTTCTAAATTGGGAAAAATGTCATTTCATGGTCAAGGAAGGAATAGTGTTCGGCTATAAGATTTTGGGAAAGAGACTACAGGTTGAGCAAGCCAAGGTTGAAGCAATTATGAAGTTACCTCCCCATATTTCAGTTAAGGGAATAAGAAGTTTCTTGGGACATGCTGGATTTTACCAAAGATTCATTAAGGACTTTGTGAAAATCACAAATCCCATGTGGAAGTTGTTGGAAAAAAAATCGCAATTCATTTTTTATAGTGCATGCCTACAATCATTTGAAACTCTCCAGCAAAACTTAGTTGAAGCCCTAGTGATAATCTCTTCGAATTGGTCTAAACCATTTGAGATGATATAGGATGCTAGTGGTGTAGCCCTTGGTGCACTGTTGGGTCAACGAGTTGGGAAACTCTTTCACCCAATTTATTATGATAGCAAGATGTTGAATACAACTCAGAAAAATTATGCAGTCATAGAGAAGAAGCTACTGGCGGTAATGTATGCATTCGAAAAATTCTAGGGGTATCTCCTTGGAAAAAGGGTTATTGTTCACACCGACCATGCTGCACTTTATTATTTAATAGGAAAGAAGGATGCAAAACCAAGGCTTATCCAATGGGTATTGCTGCTGTAGGAATTTTATTTTGAGGTGCAAGATAGGAAAGGTTTATAAATTAAGTGGTTGATCATCTATCTAGGCTTGAATCACAAAACTCATTATGTGAAGAGGAAGAAATCTCTAATAATTTTTGAGATGAAGCAGTGATGAAAGTCAATGTGATAACCTTACCATGGTATACTGATTTTGCAAATTATTTTGTTAGTGGTATTTTGAAAATCACCACCAAAGGTGAAAGTTCCTACATGATGTGAAGAAATATTATTGGGATAAACCTTATTGTTTTATAGAATTTGTGGATAACATGATGCATTGATGTGTTCCTAATTCAGCTATGCAAGCTATTTTGGAAGAATTTCATTCTTCAGCAGTAGGTGGCCATCATAGAGGAGTTCGTATCTCATCTAAGGTATTCCAAAGTGTCTATTATTGGCAAACCTTGCAGAAGGATTCTTATGAATTTTCTAAGGCCTGCCCAAAGTATCAATTGCAAGGCAACATCTCAAGAAAGCATGAATTTCCATTAACTCCAATTTTAGAACTGGAAATATTTGATATGGGGGGTATGGATTTTACGGGACCATTCACGAGATCCTTTTGCAACAAATACATCCTCCTTACTGTTTAGTATGTGTCCAAATGGGTGGAAGTTGTAGCATTACCAACGAGTGATGGCAAGGGAGTGGTACAGTTCTTAAAGAAAAATATTCTCACTCATTTTGGTACTCATAGAGTTGTTATTATGGACGGAGGATCCCACTTCTGCAATAGAATATTTAGAGCATTGTTGAGTAAGTATAGAGCCAAACATAGAGTGACAACTCCATACCATCCTTAGGCAAATGTCTAGGTGAAGGTATCGAATAGAGAGATTAACATGATTCTAGCAAAGATAGTGAATGGGAGTAGGAGTGATTGGCCATCCAAACTTGATGACGCTTTGTGGGCATACCATACGGCATACAAAGCTCCTATTAGAATGTATCCTTATCAGATAGTGTTTGGAATGGAATACTACTCGCAAGTCAAGTTGGAGCATCGAGCTTTATGGGCTCTTAAAAAGATGAATTTTGGACTTGACGAGGCTCTAGATGCTAGATTAACCCAACTCCATTTGCTAGATGAGTTCAAATTGAAGGCTTGTGAAAGCTCTGCTCTCTACAAGGAAACGATTTAAAAATGGCATGATCAAAAAATCTTGAAGAGAGAGTTTATAGAGGGGGATCTCGTAATGTTATACAACTCTAAGATGTATTTGTTCCATGGAAAACTCAGATTGAGCTGGTGAAGTCCCTTCAGGGTAACAAAAGTGCTTGCTAATGGAGTGGTAGAAGTTGAAAATCATAAAGATGAATGGTTCAATACGAATGGGCAGTGGCTTAAGAAATATTATGTCAAACCACCGGATGTCCGGGTAGTTCACGCCATATAAGTCATGGATGCTTAATTATATTGGACATCAGCATGCCACAACATTAACTTAGGTGCTTCTTGGGAGACAACCCAAGTGATAATAAACTAACATGTGTATTGATCATTGTAGGTTTGCATTGAGAAAGTTGAAGTGGGGAGAAAGGAGAAGTTGTAGGCACAAAGGGCATATCGCCCAATGAAATCAGCAATCTCGACTTGGACCTCTTAGTGGACAAAAATTTATCCAGGAGATGTTGTTGAATTTAGCGATTCAAATTCCCAGTCGAGAAATATCTAAGCATGAAGGGTGAAAGTCAATTAGCCTGCCTTTTGATTTCTAATTTGGCCTCTTGAATGTTGTTAAATTTTGCAATCAACCAAAAAGGTAGGAGAATTGCCAACCACATGTAACAACCCAAATATTTTTGAAATCTAATTATGGTTGGCATTCTATGATGTACTATAAGTCATGGTTGAGTTTTGGTAGCCACGGGTTGAGTTTAAGTGGCCGAATATAAATTGGGCTAGTTGGTGGCCTAGAGGGACAGTTTTGGCAGTGTAATTCAAACAGTCATAACTTTCGATGTAGGATGAACCATGTGAGCTACCATATATCACATTGACTATCTTTGAGTTATCGTTGCAAAACTAGTGGTTTCACTCAATTTGGAGTTTGGATGAAGGGGATATGGCCCAAACAGTGAGACTGTCTGAAATTCAGAAGCCATTGGAGATAGGCTCAGAAAAGTGGCCAAGGACATTGACACGGGCTGTGAAACTTTGCACTATTCGTCTAGGATCCCATCAAGTGTTCCAGGGAGCTAAGGGTGACCCCTAAGCTAAGTCTAAACCAACAAAGCCTTGCGCGGCTCGCTTGGAGTTTGACGAGCCGTCCACTGTCCCGTTAAGTTGGACAGTGGCTAGGCCAAGGCTTGGGAACGTTCTATGAGGCTAAGTATGGGCTGAAGCGACCTTGCACGGACAGTCATACCTTGAACGGAACGTCAAGTGGCTTGTGAAGTGTTACAGAAAGTCCTCTGAGAGTTCGCGTTGAAGAAATTGGCTAAGTATGGTTGGACGGTTGGGTTGATAGGCCATGTGCCATTTGACGGCACTATAGCAGCTATTTGGGCACTGTGTCCAGTTAAAAGCTCCATTTTATTAATGGTATTTTCATGGTTTAACTTTTTCCTAAGCCCCGTTTTGGTCCCCTAAGGTCTCCTAAACCCCTAAAACATTCCCCAAACCCTCATTCATCCATTCAAACTCTCCT
>JBCEWC010011516.1:0-16623 GCA_038996855.1 Solanum aculeatissimum | reverse complement strand
ATGAGTCGACGCATTCAGGTAACCCTGTATTCACTGCTTGCCCGAGAGGGGAGTAGTGATTAGGAAAAGAGTCTTGGAGCAGAATTCGGGGTTTTTAACCTAGTCTAAGTACTTGAAACCAGAAGGTGAGAGTATCCTGGAGTGAAAAGTAAGTACTACAAGTAAAACGTCCTAAGACCGGAAGGTGAGGGATGACATGCACCTAAGAAGGACTGGAAGGTAAATTAGGTGTTAACGAATAATTGCTTACTCGGTATGTTAGATCATTACCACGAAAGCCTTAATATTTGCGTATTGGAATCGGTGTCATGGGAACCATAAACATAGTCTAGTAAACCATTGTTGAAACCCAGTAGTCATAGTAGATAGCAATTCGTAGAATACAGTAGTTACTAAGTTTAAATCTTGTTACAAACAATCCCCACTTTCATTTTGCATTATTACTCTGGAAATACGAATTACATCTGAAATGAAGTGCTTTTAGCTGTATATTCACGCATTCCCTGTGGGATCGACCCCAACTCTAGTTGGGTTCTATATTTGGTCAACGACCACTGTGCATTTCAATTGAGGTGTGAATTTGGGCGTATCAAGATCATATCCTCGAAAAAAGTCAACTTTTGTACCTCGCTATGTTCCAAAGGTTAAGAGAGAGGCGAGTCAATTATCTGGTGTTCTAGGAAATATATTAGGAGGGCTAACTTTTCCTATCAACACATTGATGCAATTAACTTATCTTCAAAGTTGCTGGGAAATTTTATGGCTCATAATCCACCTCAGGATATGCCACTCTCTACAAAACGTACAAAGGACTTTGATCCAAATGTTTACAATTTACTTGCAAAGGCCGGTGACAACCCTAATGAGCCATCTAAATTAGGGAGACTCCTATTAGGTGATATAACCAATAAAGCACATGAAATTTTAGGCTATAGCCAACCATCTCCAGTCCGTATCTCCATAAGAAGAGCAAGTACTAATTATATCACCATCAAAGATGATTCTGCTTCTCCTAAACAAAAGCCTTCTGTCTTTGATCAACATGGAAGACCCACTATAATAACTTCTGCATTTGAGAGGTTGGGCCATCGAAGAAAAATAATAACAAGCATCGAAGAAGTTACATAAGGGCAACAATACGTGCTCCGCTTATCCAAAAGGAAAGTTAGGTTTACCTAAGTCTTTGATCCAATAAATAGATAAATTTCACCCCAGAACTTGATTCACTCCGTGATGTGACACTACTAACCCTTACTCTAATCTCGATACAACATCCCTTTTAGATTAAGTTGATTAGACGAGAAAAAACTCAATTGTCTCCTATTAATTACCTCTTTTCCTATTCATCACTTCCTTGATATGGCAAGTGATACTAGGCGAGTTCTAACGTCGGCCATCATTAAAAATCAATTAAAGTAAAGAGAATAATTAATACGCCCTAACACACCTTTCAAGAATTACATGTTAATCGATTTTACCTTCTTAGTTCATCACGGTGCCTACAACCCTAGTTGTGGATTTAGCTACATTATCAGTATAAACACAAAGATTATGATGTAGAAGAGCATAATTAAGCGCTTACAAGATGAAATTGAAACCACAAAATCCAACTCTTCAATTAAAATTAATGAATTTGAATCAAGAACACACAATGTATGATAAATCCTAAGTGTATTTGCTAAAACAAGGTTCAAACTTCGTTCTCTATAAACTTAACGAAAAATAACCTAAAGACCTATTTATAAGAAGTAAAATATGAAACCTAAACGAACTAGAAAAATTGTGTCAGCAATCTTCACAAGACCTCTTTATGGCTCGTAAACCACTTCACGGCCGTAGGTTGGAGTTTCATGGATTTTGGTAGTGCTCAAGAGTTAGCTTCTAGGAAACCATTCCACAGCCCGTGTAAGATTATACGGCCTGTGGAAGGTCTCATTTGATGACTTTTCACCATCTCTTTTGTTTCTAGTCCTTAGGGCACGACCATCACTCTACGACTCGTGTAACATTGTACGGCTCATGGATCTTTCTCGTAGAGTTGACTTCACCTTTTCACCCCTCATTGAAACTTTATACCGAACCCTCTCCACGACTCGTAGAGGGTTTCGTGGAACACCAAAAATAGCAACTTCAACATATTTCTCCCAGAACTTTGCCAACATTGTAATCCTGCAAAACAAACACAAAATCACAATCAAACCTACTAACATTGCATTGAGAAGACACAAAATTCCAAGTTTTAAGCATCAAAAGTGTTGCATTTTGGTAGCACATAAGTTATTCTACCTTTAAATGTTTTATTTTACCATTTTACATACTCGTACATTTCATGTACTGACGTCTATCTAGGCCTACATCTTTTTATGATGCAGAGACAGGTACTAGGGGTCATCAGCAGGCGCTCCGTTGAGGACCTATTTATATTCAGTTGATTGGTAAGTCCTCCCATACTTGCTAATGATACTATGTTTCTTTCTAGCTTTGAGTTTAGACTCATTTTATTTTATTTTGAGGTAGTCATGGACCTGTCATTGGTACCAGTTAGTCAGATGTTTAAAGGCTTCACAAACTAGACTGTTAAGTTATGTTTGGATGTTATTTTTGATTAGTCTCTTTCACACTAGTCTTACTTAGTTGATGGATAGATTGTTTAGTCATTGGCCTTGATTATCATATTATCATTTCACTTCATCGAGTATTCTTTATTATTGATGTCTTCTGTTATTAGAATGTGATGAGGTCGAGTGGTTCATTCGAGGGGCTAGAAATAGTCTCTGAATGTCAATCACATCAAGGGTACCCTCACGGGGCATGACAACTCCTCCCATGACTCAATGTTCATAAGACTTTATCTAGTCAATTCAATTATCTAATCAACAAGTCTCATGTGGACTTTTATCAGTTCATCAGTTCTATTACAATCAAACCTTTCAACCAATCAATTTATCCAACTAATCCTAATCACATCATTTCAAGAGTAGTTTGGATATGCATTTATGACAACACTTAGTTCCATTCAATCATTTGTGTTCATATGAATACACAAAGGGGGACTTCTAGTCCCATTAAGGTTCTAATATTCAATACCATTCACATTCATAGATTCCACAATTCATGTTTTTAATCCTAATCAATCCATCAAGACATTCAAGCTTAAGCGACAATATAGCTAGGGTTTATGTGGTAAAATATGTGATTCATTGGTTCAAGAAACTAACTCATGAGAACTATCAATCATTTAATGACATGTAAGGATATTTTAGGATTTAGGAAAAATCTCAAGAAAATATTCATAGGTGGCTCAAATCATTCACAATTCAATCAATCATATCTAAGGGGCACATGGAAGAACTTAATCTATATTTTTTGGCAATCACTTATCACATTGGACTGAAGCTTGAAGAAGAAGAACCCTAGATTCTTTTTGGGAGAATTTAGAACGTGAGAATTTGATGTATCTGGGGGGTTATGCATGAATTGAGAGGTTATTAGGCTACAGGATAGACTTAGGGAATATAATTGAGGGCAAAAGGTCAAAAATATCTTTTTGAGAAAGTAATAAAATCATCAAAATTGAAAAAAAAAATATTTCAATGAGTTTCGTTAGCCAAATCGACGATTTAAAGGTCACATCGCCGAATCGTTGAATAGAAGCTTTAGATCACCTAAAATTATAGCTTTTGGAGGTTTTCGAGTCCAATCGGCGGACTCAATCATTGATGTGCCAAATGCATTCGGCCAGTCGCTGAATTGACACTCCGCTCACCGAATTGCACAACCCAAATATACTTTAGTAAAATGACCATAACATTTTACTTCAAACTACGAATAAGGCAAAATTGGTGGAGTTGGAAAGAGGACTCAAATACCTTTAATTTTATATGTAATGGATCACTTAACTCTTTATATGTTGATATATATGGCCATTTGAAGTTGACTCTTATCTGAACTCATACTAAAACTTAGCCGGTAGAAATGTTTTTGAACTTGGCTTAACTTGGGAGGTCCATTGACCTTAAACCACATATGATACACTTTAAATACTTAGGAATGAACCTTAACATACATTCATAATTTAGAACTTATTGGATCACATAACTTCATAAAATCTTATATCAAGACTCAATCGATAAGGAAGGTTTCAACTCAACTTTGTGTTAAGGGATTCTTGTGATCTTGATTCATATAAAATATAATATCCCCCTAAATAATTTGCCTTAACACCTATATTCAAAGTTAGAAACACTCAATATGATCCCATACGCATAACAAGAACGATCCAGATCTTAGCTTAGAAATTTTCAGGATATTACATACATGGTCTATGTTAGACCCTCATGGTTTCAGGCTTGAGGTAGTAAGCAAATGTGTATCGTAGGACAAACATGTATCACGATTATTTAACACCGTATTACCTCATCCTGCACTTCACTCGTTGTTGAATTGTAAGTGAATTATTGAGATAGTTGTTAATATATAAATCTTAGACAATTGCTCCTTGTTTATAATGACTTCTTGAAATAGTGATACTGATTGAACTCTACAAGTGAATTAATATATATATATATGTTGTATGTACTCGTTTTCTAGCGTGCACGGTTGTAGTTTTAGAGGTATGTAGTTGGGATGGTAGGAGTACTTGTGTTCCTCATTGCTTTACCTAGGCATAGAAAACATGTGTTGGGTACCATGTTGTTGGGTACTCACCCTTGCTTCTACACTTGTGTAGGTATTGGGCTCGGTACCTCCTGATCTCTTCATTTTTCTACTTGGTCCGAGCTCTGAGACAGCCTAAAAGGTAGAGGCTAGTCCTTTTCGATGGACCCTTCAAACTTCTGCTTACATACTATTTTTTGTTATATTTGAGAAATAAAGACATTGAGACTTATATAAATTTCTTCGGATTCTGTTAAAATAGTGATTTATACATGTGACACCAATCTTAGGATGGTTTAGATTATGGTTCGTGTTCCTTATGCTTATTCATTAATATTTAGAATGTAATTTTTGTTTTATCTTCCACATTATTTTGTTATTCCCCATTTAGGCTGACTTGCCTAAATGAGTTAAAGGTAAATGTCATCACATCCAATTTTGGATCGTGACAATTAAGGTGTTGTTTGGCTCCAAAAGTTTTTAGGAAAAACTTGAGAAAAACTTGAGAAGTGGTGTTTGATCATAAAATTTGACAAATATATTTAAAGAATTCCTAAGTTCCCAAAAAATAGAAAAAACTAGTAATTGAGAACTTGAGATAGTATTTGAAAAGTCTTAAATATTTAAATATTACCTCAAAGTTCAAACTTTTATATTTTATAATAAAAACACCCATCATTTTTTTAGTTCAACTAATTTTTGTTTACCTCATATGAAAAAGTTTGAACTATTATTTGAATTGTTTTTAATGGATTATAATTTCGACTGAATCAGTGAAAATTTTGAGTAAGCGATTAATTTATTGATCTTGTTCATATTGTTAGTTTATTATTGTTGATTGTTATCAATTATATTATTATATTTTTTTTAACAGAGCATGTGTATTGTTGAATGATAATACAAATTTATGATTATTTTAAATAATTTTAAAATTTTACAAATATATATCATATTTTTTGAAATCCTCAAATATTCTTGAAAAAATTAAGATCAAAATAGTGAAACTTTCAAGAATAACTTATCAAAAATATTTGAGAATTTGAAATGATAACTTATATTTATTTGTTTTGTTCCGTATGTTTGGTTGGAACAACTTATTCACCCATTATGCCGAACGACCCGTAAGTTCATTAGCAATGCGGAGCAAACTTGTTATAGCGTCGTTTGCCAGAAGCCGATACGTAACAACTAATTCTTACAATTGCCAACAACCAACTCTACCTCTTCACTCTTGCTCGTTAAGCAAATATGATGTTTACTCACTTAACAAAACATTACATGATCTTGTCGAGTGTGGATCTTTAACCTCTGCACGCCACATGTTTGATGAAATGCCTAAACGTGATATTGTTACATGGAATATTATGATTTCTGGATATAGTCATAATGGGCTTCCCAGAAAATCACTCAACTTGTATAATAAAATGATTTCTCAAGGTATCAAGGAGAATTCATCCACTTTCTCCTCTATATTGTCCATATCTGCTAATGCAGGTTTATACAATCAAGGGGTTGAGATTCACAGCAGACTAGTTGTTTTGGGATTTAGTATGAACTTATATATTGCCAGTGCACTTGTTAATTTGTATATACAAATGGGTCTTGTAGATGTTGCTTTCAAGTTGTTTTATGACTTACCTAAACGAAACTTACCACTATGGAACTTGGTTTTACGTGGAATTTGTGAATTGGGTCGGTCCAGTGAGTTCTTAAGGTTGTATAGTGATATGAAGTTGGAGAATGTCAAGCCTAATGGGCTTACGTTTTGTTATTTGATTCGTGGTTGTGGTAAAGAGAGACTTGTTGATAAGGGCAGGCAGCTGCATTCACATGTGATTAAGATTGGATGGTTAGAATCAAATATTTTTTTAGCTAATGTATTGGTGGATTTTTACTCTGCTTGTGGTATTTTGGTTGATGCTGATACAGCATTTGAATGTATTCCACCTCAGGATGTCATTACATGGAATTCAATGGTTTCTGTCTATGCTGCCAATGATTTGTTACATGAAGCTGTTCGAGTCCTAGAAGAGATGAGACTGTGGGAAAAACATCCCTCTGCTATGTCTTTCATGGCATTGTTGAATTTATCAAGTCACAGAAAGGAATTGCTATTTGGAAAACAAATACATAATCTTGTTATAAAACTGGGTATCGATTATGGAAGTGTCCTTATTCAGTCAGCTCTGATTGATATGTACGGGAAAAATGATGAAATTCAAAGTTCAATTACTGTATTCCAGTGTTCCCGCGAGAGAAGTCTCGAATGTTGTAATTCAATGATGACATCTTTGCTGCATCTTGGTTTCCTCCAAGATGTGTTTGAGCTTTTCAGTCGGATGGTTTGTGAGAATATTGTGTTTGATGAAGTGAGTTTGTCCTCCACAATTAAGGCATTATCATTGTATTCCTCTCCTAGCTTGGATAACTGTGGCTTGTTGCATTGTTGTGCAACAAAGTCAGGTCTTGATTCTGATAGTATGGTCTTATGTTCTCTGATTGATGCATATTCAAGATCTGGACAGATTAGATTCTCTAAGAAGATTTTTGAAGCACTTCCCTCACCTAATATCATCGGTTTCACTTCAATTATTAATGCATATGCTCGGAAAGGAATGGGAGGTGAATGCCTTGCAGTGTTTGAAGAAATGATCCAAAAGGGTCTAAAGCCAGATAAAGTAACATTCTTGTGTATACTGTCTGGATGCAACCATTCAGGTCTAGTCGAGGAGGGAAAAAAGATTTTTGATTCTATGAGAACTATTCATGAGGTCTATCCAGACAGGCGGCACTATTCATGTATGGTGGATCTTCTAGGCCGTGCAGGTCTAGTCAATGAGGCTGAAGAGCTTCTAATGAATGCATCATTGACAGGAGATTCTGTCATGTGGAGCTCACTTTTGCGAAGTTGCAGGATTCATCAAAATGAGCATGTTGGAAGAAGAGCAGCTAAAAGGTTAATGGATCTTGAACCAGAGGATACTTCTTTTTGGTTACAGGCCTCAAATTTTTATTCTGACATTGGGGAATTCGAGACTGCCATATACATTCGAGAGGTTGCAGTGGCGAGGAAGATGAGCCGAGATATTGGCTATAGTTTAATTCGGGTGCATGAGTGCCATTAATATACACTTGATATAAAAGAGTTTAAAAAGGACATCACGCTGTTTGGTCAGCAGGACATTCTGGACATACTTTTTCTTTAAAAAAAGTGTATCTACCAGAATGTAGAGACTTTCTCTGCCTCTATACTTTTGAACACCGTGCTGCTTGTTAACCGACTCCACTACCAAAGTACAAGTTTCAGATGAAATTTATATGCCTTGTTTGGTATCTCCGATTACCAAACAACTTTTGTCTAGTGCTCCTTTTCTTTTTCAAGATTTTCACATTTGTTGATGAAGTAAAACCACTGTAATGGTAATTTGACTGCTTAAAAGGGGGAATTTTGAAGGTCAGCACCGCAACATTTATTGTAGTATGGGTGAGAAAGAATCTAGAGGAGCCCTTCTACTTATGAATAGTATATTGAACCATGGCTGAGGAGTAAAGCAACACTCTAAAATGATTTTCTTACACTTGAAGTGTGGGATTGTAGAAAATGAGACACTTTTATCTACTTTCAAGCCAAGCCATATAACACCCACTAAATCCTCCATTTTCAGCACTAATACATCCATATATATTAATACTCCATGGTCTACTTTGATTTATGTAAATCTAGAAATACAGAACAAATACCAGAAACCCCTAATCATGGCTAAGATACTCTTCTTCTTGTTTCTTGTTTTGCTAGTGGGGGCTCTTGGAGCTGCGAAAACCAATTTTTTAGATGAAGACATCCTGTCAGAGTTTGATGATTTGGATGTAGAAGACGGTGATGAAGCAGAGTTTTTTTACCTCCCCAGATGGGGAACTGATCGTGGCAACAAGATTCTTGTCAATGTAGATAGCTTTGGTGCAGTTGGTGATGGGGCTTCGGATGACACCAAGGTAATTCATTTTAAAACTGGAATGTTTACCACAAATATATGCTGAAGAATGTTTGCCACAAATATGTGCTGATTAACTTCTACATGATTTTTCATTAAAGTAGATTAATGGATTGGAAAAGTGTTAAGCAAGTAGAAATATGATCATCCTGTATTTACTTAATTCATAATCAAGGTTGTCTGTCGTACTGACTTTTTCAGGTTTCTGTTCTTTACTGTTTAGTTCTCCTCTTCTAGTAGAGTGGACAACTTAGATGACCAATGCAATCTTTTCTTGAGTTGTAGATTATCTGTGCAATTTGCAAGTTTCTTTCTCCCATTTTGTCAATTGTACTATCTCAGGCTTTCGTTGATGCATGGAAACAAGCTTGTTCAACACCAAAATCAGTCTTCTTGGTCCCTGCAGGACGCAGTTATCTAGTAAATGCAACAAGATTCCGAGGCCCTTGTGAAGGCAAATTGAGAGTCCAGGTTACTCTCATTGCATCTATTTCACATCTTGTTTCAATTTTTGTCCTCCATTTTACTAGAATTTACTCTAGAAGAAACTTATGCATATTTTACTTCGTTGAAATCAATATAGTTACCCTTGTAGCATCTATTAAGCCAGCACAAGCACCTTACTATTGTCATAAACTGGAAACATGGTTAAAACAGATTGAAGGAACTATAGTAGCACCGGATGATCCTAAGAACTGGAATTTTACAAAGAATGGACGAATATGGCTTGGCTTCTTTAACTTGACTGGAGCTCTGTTCCAAGGAGGAGGGGTTATTGATGGATCAGGCAGCAAATGGTGGGCAGCTTCATGCAAGAAGAACAAGACTAATGTAAATAACTCATGCACTATTTGTATGTTCTTTTGTGTTTAGACTGATAAAGATGATAGTCTTATTCTTTCTTGTTTTTCTTGTTGTGGGTTTTGTCCCGATAACAGCCTTGCGTCGCAGCACCAACTGTAAGTGTACTAGCACGAGGATCTCATGCATAACTCTTATCGGAAATGTTAAATCAGCTTACACAGAATTCTAATTGCAGGCTTTAACTATATATGCGAGCTCAGGTATAAAGGTGAAGGACCTAACAATCCAAAATGGCCAACAGATGAATTTTGTCATTTCTCGATCAGATGCTATACGAATAACTGGTGTTAAGGTTTCTGCTCCTGAAGACAGTCCTAATACTGATGGAATCCATATAACTGAATCGACAAATGTTGTACTCCAGAATTCCAAAATTGGGACAGGTCTTGTTATTTCTCATATTATCTACATACAGATCTCCTTATTTGACTGACGTTGACCTCATGAACAAAAGTTGCAATATTATGTGATCTCATCTATGGGATAAGACAAACTGCAGAAAGATATCTCTTTTGAAAATAACATTTGAGTGTGCAATTGTTTTGCTTTCTTAAATGTGCCTTTCAAACAAGGCACTTCATATCTACCATATATGTTAGCTTGAGCTTTGTGGATCTCTCACTTTAGTCTATGAAAAATCAGCTTGCGAACACATATGAGTCCCCCCTTTCATGCTCTGTGTTTTCTCAACTAAACTGGCACATGCACTATAATAATAGATATTTCTTTATTGATATCATAAATATGTTTTATGATCAGAGAATAAATACTGGTTACCTTCCTTTTGTATTTAGGTGATGATTGTATCTCTATTGTCAATGCTAGTTCCAATATCAAGATGAAGAGAATTTACTGTGGACCTGGCCATGGAATCAGGTAATGCATTTTCCAGTTATTGTTTCCCTTTAACGTTACATTTAGAAGTTCTGCAGAAGGGATCTAGGATAAGCGAACATATCATTCTCACGTTGTCTTCTAAATTGATTCTGTTGCATGAATGATGTCTGCCAGTATTGGGAGCCTTGGTAAGGAAAACTCTGTTGGTATAGTTACTCAGGTTGTACTTGATAATGCATTTCTCAGAGGTACCACAAATGGTCTGCGGATCAAGACATGGCAG
This sequence comes from Solanum aculeatissimum, assembly GCA_038996855.1. Lineage (NCBI taxonomy): Eukaryota > Viridiplantae > Streptophyta > Magnoliopsida > Solanales > Solanaceae > Solanum > Solanum aculeatissimum. Next base: position 5,991 of record JBCEWC010011516.1, on the reverse strand, counting down.
GTATGCCGTTTTTAGTTTTCTATAGCACTTGAATTTATCTCCATATATTGCATTACCTACATGATTGTTTGAAAATTAAGACTTCTTAAGTTGATTTTACAACAGCTTTCCGATTAATTACCAAATGACTACAGTCTCAGTGCACTTGATAACGAAAGGATCAATATATTTATACAAAATTCTGAGTGCCAAAGAGGAAAAAGTTTGCCCAGTTCACAGTGGCACTTAGATTTTGTCTGCTAATATATAAGTAATTTTTTTCATCTTAGAAACAGAATGACAAAAAGTTCTTGTTTTTTAGGGAGGATCAGGTTATGTGCGTGCTGTGCGCTACCAAAATGTAAGGATGCAAGATGTTTTTAATCCTATCATCATTGACCAATTCTATTGCGATTCACCAAAGTCTTGTCAGAATCAGGTATTCTTCTCAATGGTCATGTTTCCAATTGATAACTTATTACTTGGCAAAGGAAATAAATAGGGTTCTCTTCAATAGATGGGAAAGTTAATGTGACAGTGTCATTTGTTCTTGACATCATAGACAGCTGCAGTTGAGATAAGTGAGATAGTTTACCGGAATGTTAGTGGTACTTCAAAGAGCCAAAAGGCAATCAAATTTGCATGTAGCGACAACGTGCCCTGCAGCCATATTGTTCTGAATAACATCAACTTAGAGACCAGAGATGGTACTGCTGAGGTCTACTGCAACTCTGCTACAGGGATTGGTTATGGTTATATTCATCCATCGGCAGAGTGTCTCACCTCCTCTGACAAGAAAATTAAGCAGAAAATGCATTCTGGACTTGAGGAACCAAGGGAAGAACACATTGTTCATACCGAGCTATGAATTACCATCCACATGCCATCACTCCAACATGATGATTATTGAAGCACACATTTTTAATATACATGTCGTAGTTTAGTGCTTACTGATTTGAGTAATCTCAGATTCTGAGATTCCTAACTAGGTAAGTTAACAGCTAAATACTGTTAGACAGGGATTCATTAAAAATATTTATATAAGACGAATATGTTATGTGCTTAATTAAGTTCAATGTAATACACAAATTTATTGAGAATTATGTTCAGTGTTAATATATTGAGAGGTCTTAGAGGGCCATTTTCTCTTCTTTTAGAAATTTTAACAGGCATTCTTCCACCAGTACATAATCCTTAAATGAACTCGACTGAAAACTGCCTAGTCTCATGATAATTTTATTAATAATTTTGAGTACTAGGTATGGTGAAGACTCCCCCTCAATGATTCTATTCCCAGAAGCTCAATGTTTTTTGGGTATGGAAGACATTTTATGTAAACTAGAAATCTTTACAAGTTGGGAGTGGATCATTACAATTAGAAGCTAGAGTCACCCAAGGCGTACTGCTAGTTGTCGAAGCTAACACTATTAATGTTAATAAGCGGTTGCTTGGCATCCCCTCATTGATCAGCAATCACAAAAAGTCAAAAAATCACAAGCCACCTGAAAAAGGTTTACCTATGTACAAGTGCTTCCTTCCAACTGTGGATGGATAAAGGGACTGTGCTTCATGTACAAAGCACAAAGCCTTTTTCCTTTTGCATTTCGTTTATCGTCACAAGGCCTAAGAGGGAGTGGGGAAAGGGTTAATATGTCCCATGTGAATGTTTTTCTACACTACAAACTTACGCCATCTCCCATCACTCTCGAAATTACTCTCTAAACTCCATATACCGAGGAAAACGAAATAGATATTACACTCTCCAACCACCCTCTAATTAACTCCCTAAGCTCTATGTATATGACGGCTAGTTGATTGACTCAGAGTTGCTTGTGGTGAGTCCTATCATCCAAGGACAAGCCGACTTCTATCTGCCTATTATGATTATAATGTCTATTTCTTTACTTTGAGGGTGAACCTGAGATGTGTCTTGACCCCCGACCTATTCTAGACTAGAGGCATTGTTGGACATCTGGTAGTCTATTGTACAGTTTATGTTATGTGTATCTTTTAGATGTTATGGTTACGTATTATGTTTGAATGATATGATTATGTGGTATGAGATGTTATGGAAAGTCCTAAGACCCAGGATATCTCCATAGCTTAAGTCCTCCTTACCCATCCCTTAGTTTTATGTGCTATGTGAATCCATGTTAATCCTTATCCTCATGATACCCCCATAGCGTGAGTCATACTTACCCGCCCTGTAGAACTATGTGTTTATTGTCTATCTATGCGTTTTCGAATCAATGATGTGCAAATGTATGCTATGAGGCTTGTTTGGGGACTCTCGGGTTCCCATTCGCCGTGTTACTCCTAGGTCTTACTCCCGGGTCGTGACATTAGCATTATAAATGTATTTCAAGAACTTTTATTAATGTAATATTGTTAAAGTTCTATTTATCTTCAATTACATTTTTGAATTATAACATTATTTCTTGATATAATTGATTTTTCAATAGTGCTTGAACTCCCAAATTTGAATGTTAAATTAATATAATACCCCCAACTTAAAAAAAATCAATTTAGTATATTTTTTATATTTTATATTATATTTATTTAATTATATTATATTATATTGAAAGCAGATAATTTTTCACAACGAATTTTGACTTTTTCGAAAGGTTGTGACTTTTTCAAGAAGTTGTGACTTTTTTGAAGGGTTATAACTTTTCTGAAGGGTTGTGACTTTTTTGAGGATTTATGACTTTTTCGAAGGATTGTGACTTTTGCCGAAGGATTGTGACTTTTGCCGAAGGATTGTAACTTTTTCGAAGGGTTTTGACTTTTCCGAAGGATTGTGACTTTTTCGAAGGATTGTGACTTTTTCCAAGACTTGTGATTTTTCCTATGAGTTGTGACTTTTTCGAAGGGTTGTAACTTTTCTAAAGAGGTTACTATAATACCCCCAACTTAAAAATCAATGTAGTATATATATTATATTTTATATTTTTTTAATTATATTATATTATATTATATTATATTGAAAGCGGATAATTTTTCACATTCAATGATTGTGACTTTTTCGAAAGATTATGACTTTTTGAAGGAGTTGTGACTTTTTCGAAGAGATGTGACTTTTTCAAATGGTTGTGACTTTTCCAAAGGGTTGTGACTTTTTCGAAGGGTTGTGATTTTTTCGAAGAGTTGTGACTTTTTTGAATGGTTGTGACTTTTTCAAAGGGTTGTGACTTTTCCAAAGGGTTGTGACTCTTTCGAAGGATTGTGACTTTTTCGAAGGGTTGTGACTTTTTCAAAGGGTTGTGACTTTTCCAAAGGGTTGTGACTTTTCCGAAGGGTTGTGACTTTTCCGAAGGGTTGTGATTTTTCTAAAGAGATTAATTGAAGGATTGTGACTTTTTCAAAAGTTGTGACTTTTTCAAAAGTTGTGACTTTTTCAAGTAGTTGTGACTTTTTTGAAGAGATATGAAGTCACTTTTTCGAAAGGGTGTGCCTTTTTCAAGGATTCTGATTTTTTCGAAGAGTTGTAATTTTTTCGAATTCAAACTTTTATGACTTTTTCAAAGAGTTATGACATTTTTAAAGGGTTGGGACTTTTTCGAAGGGTTGTGATTTTTCTGAATGGTTGTAAATTTTTCGAATGATTGTGACAGACTAAAATACTACTAATCAGAAATGATGTCTTTTGAGTTTTTTTTAAAAACTTTTGTTGGACTATTTAATTAATTTTTAAAATATTGAGTTATTTAAGAAAAGATAAATAAAAATTATGTGAGAATGTCACATAGGCGGGCCTAACATTCACTTATATATATATAATATAAGATTTCACTATTTGAATATTTTACTATTATTTATATTAAATAATATTTGTGATTAATATATCATGAATCATGTAAGACCATTAATTAGTCTCTAACATTTGTAATAATTTTCTAATATAATATCTTTATCATACTTTTTCTGTCTCATTTTATGTAGCACCCTTTGACTTGCCTTGATGTTTAAAGAAAAGGGAAAGACTTTTAGAACTGGTCTAAAATAATTCTTAGATATTTTTATGGTTGTAAATTATTTCATTAGAGATAAAAGACGAATTTTAAAGTTAAATTGTTTCCAATTATAGAAAAAAAATGATAAAATGACATTCTTTTTATGACAACCTAAAAAAATAGTGTCACATAAAATGAGATGGAGAGAGTATTAATTTTAAATTTATCTTAATTAGTAATTTTTATTAATTAATTTTCATAAAAAAATTTATTTAAGATATAAGTTAGTTTTTCTTAATAATAATTTATTTAAGATATAAGTTAGTTTTTTAAATTATCTATACTATATTAAAAGTGTGAAAACCTTAGAAATGTTGTTTGAACTTTTTGCCCTTCACTAAAAGACTATGTTTTAGATAAAATAGTCTTTTCACAATTTTTCTTAAATTATTATTTAATTATATTTATAATATTGGCTTATAAAATATATGGAAAGAAGTGATAAAATAAAGACTTCTAACCGTGAAAATACTCCTAAATCTTCCTTATTTGATAACTTCTGCTTCCTTCTTATTTGAATCAAGAAACCCTACAGCCGCTAAGAAAAATTCTAATTTACCTTGAGTTCTAATTAGTGATAGAATCTTTATATATAGGACCTTTATAAATAAATAAAAAGTTGAATAGGATTATATAATTATATTGTTATTTTTTTTACCTCTATATATCTCATTTATTTTCTTATAACGTGTTTTTAGTTTATTTTGCAGCGTTCATGACATAATTCATGAACTCTACCTTTTCGGAAAAAATAGAAAAAGAGTTGATGGTGACAATTAATGATTTGTCTTGTTGATGAGTAATACATTCATTTTTTACATCAAATTTGGATTAATGGTATTTATTATTGAAATATCTATCCCACTACAAGTAATTATTTAATTTTTAAATAACTATACATAATTGAATTTTCTCTTAACAAATTACTTTCATGTTTCTAATTCAAAGATCGTAAAAAAATACCACACAAAGAATGGAATACAGTCGTTCGAAGTAGCACTCATGCTTGAAGAGAGTAAGCAACATCCAATATCAATTTATTATTTTAAGTAAGAATAAACCTATTAATAGAACCAGACAATTCATTGAAAAAATTCTATTCCTAATATGTCACGACCCGGAAGTGGGGCCTAGATGTGACATGGCGAAGGAGAACCCGAAAGATCTCAATCAAGCCATCATAGTATCATCACACACATTATCGGTTCGGAAGCGCGGAAACGTAAACACATAACACATAATTCTACGGGAAAAGGGGCTTTGGACTCAAGCTATGGGGATGTTGCCGGGAATGGGATGAGCATGAATCACATAGCACATAGCAAGTATTTATAAGGGGCGGGTAAGTAGGACTCAAGCTATGGGGGCATACCGGGTTAGGGGACTTTCCACATAAGCACATTCCCAACATTCACAATCCCATAAGCATAAACATAAGCATAATCGGAACATCATTCCATAACATGATCCCAATAGTCATAACATCCCAAAATAAGCATAATACAACGTGTAAGAGTCTAACATGTCCAACATTGCCTCTACATAAGAAAGAGCGGGGTCTCGACATAGTTTGGGGCTCACCCTCAATACATGAAATAAGAAAGTAAACAATTACAAGATAGATAGTAGGTAGTTATTGCCCTTGAACAAAAGGGCTCACCACAAGCTAGTGGCTTCAAGAGATAACTCGTCGTGTAAAGGTAGATAGAGGTCATCGCCGGTCCCTACATGGTTAGAACATGTAGACAAGAGTATAGGTTAGCGCAATAAAGCACTAAGTATGCGAGCATGCCAATGCATATGCACATAAACCTATAACAACCTACATGGCAAGGGCACATACATAGAAGAGAATATAAGAAGGAACAATATAACAATATGTCATGATAATCATGATGCATGAAATGTCATAATGCTTATAATATAGAGGGGATGGAACCATAATCGACATCCAAACTCATGTGAGCTACAACATGAACTTGCCCAATGAGGCCTCCCA
>JBCEWC010011515.1:0-16623 GCA_038996855.1 Solanum aculeatissimum | reverse complement strand
ACATTGCATGCATTCATGAGCACGAAAATGATTTAAATGATGTTTTGACATGAGTTTTTAATGATTTATGAATTTATTCATGGTCTCTTGATGTATTTTCTAGAATTTCTCTTGTTTGTGATTGAATTCCTCATGCCCTAGTCCTAGCACATTCGAGGACGAATGTTCCCAAGGGGGAGATAATGTAACAAACCAAAAATTTTCTAAACAACTCCTTATGTTTGATCTTGTATGATGTACCACTGTTTATGGTGGAGTTTTGGTGGAGACGGGTTGATTTTAAGTGGCCGAACGCAAACCGGGTCAGTTGGTGGCCTAGAGAGGCCGTTTGGATAGTATGTTTTGAACTAACATAACTTTTGATTCGGATTTAACCGTGCGGTATCCTATATATCAAATTGAAGATCTTTGATTTAGGTTCGCAACGCAACTAGTTTCATTCAATTCGGAGTTCGGATGAGGAAGTTATGGCCTAAACAGTGGGACTGCCTGAAATTAAGAAGACGTTGGAGATAGGCTCTGAAAAGTGGCCATGGACAGGGCCACGGTCCGTGAAACCTGTCACAGTCTATGTGGGGTGTCGTGGGATGTTCGAGTGAGCTAGGGGTTGCCAGCAACCACCCCATGAGACAAGTCATAGGCCACGGACCACCAAACGGTCCATGAGCCATTTGACGAGTCGTTTGGTGACTCTTCTGGTGGGAGAGAACCATGGACAGGCTGTGGTTAGTCTTGGTGTGTAAGGAAAGGTTCACGAGGAAAGGGGACAACCCGTCAACCCCCAAACGGCCTATCATGGTGTCCATCAAATGGTCCAAAAAGTCCTCCGAGAGTTCGCATTGAGAATTGGCTAAGTGTCATTTGATGGAAGGGGTACATGATCCATGTGACACTTACATGTAACTGTAGCAGCCGTGTATCCCTGTGTCCAGTTAAAAGCTTTGTTTTATTAATGGTAATTTCATGATTAAAAATTTCCCTAAGCTCCTTTTTGGTATCCTAAGGTCTCCTAAACCCCTAAATCATTCCCCAAACCCTCATTCTTCCATTCAAACACTCGTACACTCACTTTGGAAATTCTAAAATTCTCTTGGCCTCCATTTAAGAAAGCTTGAATAATTTGGGGAAGATAACCTTGACCAAGTTTGACCTTGCATATTGTTTGTGAAATTAAGGTACGCGAGATTTGATTCAAGGATCCTCTTTCATCCTTGAAGACCCAAGAACCCTAGCTCTTTAAATTTGATTTTAAACATTCAATTAAGTTATGGGTTCTTCCTTTAATGTTGTAGATTATTGTTGGGAATTGAGTGTCCTTTTCATGATTTAATTAAGCATGGGTAACCTGCATTATTTCCTATTCATGGATTTCTACATGATTTATGATGAAATATCTTTCAAATTGTGAAATAAAGTCTTGATTCCATTACCCATGTTCTTGTATCTCATTCATGACATGTGCATGGTTGTTGGTGTTCCTTGAGAACCCATGTATTAAAACTCTTTGTTCCTATGGAAACCATGTATTGAAAACTCTTAATTCCTTTGGAACCCATGATTGAACTCTTGACTTGTGATCACATAGTCCCATGGCTCATTGAGCAATTTGGATGGTTGCATCCCCATGTTATGTATTGATGCTTGTTTGACAAGCCCATGTAGATGAGCTACTCCTAATGTATTGATATGGAATGATCATGAAATGTTTTGGAAACTCTTGTTGGCCTAGGGCCTAAGAATGATTATGCTCCTTGTACAATGGTTTTGGTTTGACTAATGATGTATGATTTGTAAAGAATGTAAACCTCCTAATTTAATGTTGCATGTATATATGTACGTATTCCCGTGAGATGAGACTTAGCACCAATGGATTGGTCAAAACCCTTTTCGTCAAACCATGTGCCACCATGGGCTATAGAATCCCTAGATAGGGGTTCCCATGTCATGATTATCCCTTGTTCAAGGGATCCATGGGTACTACTTGGCAAGTAATCTGGATCTGGATAGTAGCTCGTTCGGGTCTTCCATGTTGTCGGTTGAGGTGACATCCCCGCTATATATGATCATAGGATTGCATGTCATGCATCATGGCATAACATATTGTTATACTACTCTTTGGCTACGTTCATTCCTTTCATATCACTTGTCCTATTGTCATGTTGCTTTGTCATGCTATACTTGTCATATGCATTGCATTCCCGCATACAGAGTGCTTAATTGTGCTAATCCATATTCTAGTATACATGTTCTAACCATGTAGGGACCGTGGGTGATTTATTCGTTCTACCAGACGATGCTTGATATCTTGTTGAAGACTTGCTAGTGGTGAGCCCTCTTGTTCAAGGGCAATAGCCACCGTCTATCTACCACTTTATTTTATGTATTTACTTTCTATTGACTTGAGGGTGAGACTCAAACTTGTCGAGGCCCCGCTCATCTATGTAGAGGCATTATTGGGACAAATCTATACTCTTGTACGTTTGACTTGTATGTTGGATATTTGGTTATGTAATACGATGCTATTTAGTTAGTTTTATGATCATGCTCTCTTGATTATGATTATGACTTGAATGATGGGTATTGAGAATTACTATGTGCTTATGTGGCAAGTCCTATGATCCCGGTGTGCCCCCCATAGCTTGAGTCCTACTCACCCATCCCCTTAGAGATTATTGCTATGTGCTATGTGTATACAAGTTTGTCCCAAGTCCCAAATCCCCTAAAGCTTACGTGTTATGTGCTTAGCTTCCGCGCTTTGGAACTGATGATGTGTGTAATGATATTATGATATCTTGATCGAGGTTCTTCGGGTCCTCTTTCACCATGTCACTTCTAGGCCCCCTATCCGGGTCATGACAAGGTTCCAGCACATGGACCAAGTTAAAACTCACGGACCACCCCACAGTCTGTGAGACTCCACACGGGCCGTGAGGGGGTCCCGTAAAGTGGGGTAGTGTGCTGGCCAACTTGTGGGGCTTGACTCTGGGCCAAGTGTGGCTCCACAGACCAGTACACAGTCTGTGTGAAGCCACACGGTCTGTGAGACCCTCCCGTGAAGTGATCTAGAAAGTCCCCGAGTGTTCAAGCCGAAGACGAATTCAAGTATGATAACACAGTCAGGTACACGGATTGTGTGCCATTGTACGGGCACTATAGCCCTTCCACGTGGAACTGTATTTCATGGGTTACTCTATTTCTTTAATGGTTAATTCATAATTTAATTAAATCCTATGCCCCTTTTAGGCTTTCTAAGGTCCCCTAAACTCCCTAAACCTTACCCTAAACCCTTTTCATCCATTCTAACACTCTCCATTTCACTTTGAAATTTCCTAAATTCTCTTGACCTCCATTGATGAAATCTTGAAGAAATTTGAGGAAGATCATCTTTGTTGTGAAATCCTTCAATTTTATTGGTCAATTTCAAGGTATGTGGGTTTGATTCATGGATTCCCTTTCATCCATGAAAACCCAAGAACCCTCCTCTTTAAATTTGATTTTAAAGTTTTAATTAAGGTTGGGTTCTATAAATTTTTGAAGTATTTAATTGATTGGGATTATTTGTTATAGAAATTAGTTGGTTTAAAGTTGGTTTAAGTTTGAAATTCATGAAGCTTTAACGGTTTGATGATGATCAATTATGCATTTCCCCTGTACTCTTGATTTATGCATGGGTATTATTTTAATAATGATTTGAAGGTGTATTTGACTTGAATTTCTCATGAACTACTCTCGATTTGAATTGTAAGTATGAATTTGATTACCCATGCTATTCACATTGTTCCTCATGGCATTGCATACATGAATCATGAATTTATGATGAAAGTATTAATTCAGGCTATGTCCCAATCATGTTTATGACTATGATTTTGAACAAGTATGGGTTTGACTAAGTTGTGATCATATTAAGTCTATGATATGGCTCTTTGAGAAACATGGGTGTGTGCACCAATATGATATGATATGATATGAATGGAGCTACTCTTATGCATGAAGTTTGACATGAAGGTTTGTTTGGATTTTTAGCCCATGAATCATGACTACGAAATGTGTTTGACTTTTGTTAAGTATGCATAAGAGTGTTGAAACTATGTTTGGCTTCTAAGACAAAGTATGCATGATTTGAAGTTGAAGTGTCAAGTTTCCGTTTTAAAAGTTTGTATATGTATACGTATTCTTGTGGGATGATGACTTAGTAACGAGAAGGATTGTAGTAGTAAGTGGGCTATCCCCAAGGGTCCCACTCCTTTCCTAAAACTATATGCCTCCATATATTGCTACCGAAATGGGAGACCCGTAAGGGAAAACATTCTTGAAAGGGAGAATGATTTATGCTAAGGAAGTGGACTTCGTGAGGGTCCACGGACCGTATGGAGGCTCACGACCAGTGAGCACAGTCCGTGAAGTGTTCCCGTGTGCAGCCAAAGCCATGGGCCAATGTTCCGAGCCATGTAAGGCTACACGGACCAGTGCACGGTCCATGTGAAGAGTCACAGCTCGTAAGCCCGTCCGTGTGGTGGTCCAGAGAGTTTCTAGGATTTGTGCCAAGGTCTGGAGCCAAGTGAGGCTCCACGGACAAGATCACGGTCTGTGTGACACCTCATGGCTCGTGAAGCCTATCTGTATGGTGTTCCAGAGAGTTGCCTAGGGATTTTGTTGTTTGATGCTCCAAGTGTCATTTCACGACAAGTCTCACGGACCGTGAGTCTATACACGGTCCGTGTAGTGTACCATCGACGACTGTGTCCAATTTTTCTTCCTCATTTCATTAATGGTTTAGTTGTAATTTTAGTTAATCCTAGGGCCATTTTAATTATTTTAAACTCTCCTAAAACCCCTGATTAAACCCTATTCCATTCAAATTGTTTCAATTCCTTCAAATTTACTCTCAATTTCTCTCAATCTCCATTGGAGACCAAGCTTGAAAAATTGGGGGAAACTAGATTCTTCATCAAATCCTTCTAGCTCTTCTTGAATTACCAAGGTATGTTGGATTGATTCATGCTTCCAGAAATGAGTCCCTGTAGGCAGTCTGACAATGAAGGCCATAACGTCTACATCCAAACTTTGATTCAAGTGAAACTAAGTGAATTGGAAAGATAACTCAAAGAGCTTCACTTTGATAAGTTATGGCCCTCATCCTGTTCTGAGAGATATGGCCTTTTATAATTTGTACTTCCACAAGACGTCAAGAAAATGTAACCAATACAATTTCTTTGAATATGACCACCCAAGAGGGACTCATGAAGCTTATTAACTAACCTTGGTAGGTTCAAATCAGGTCTTAGTCAACTTCTCAAGGTTCAAAAATTTTGGGTCATAACATCAAAGGAGAAGAATGGAGAAAATCCTTCAAAAAACCTCCTATATTATCTGGTCAAACCCAAAAAGCTCCTAATATCGGATAGAGACAGTATTCTAGGACAATTCTTTATTGCCTCCATAATTTTTGAATCAACTCTAATACCATCACCTAAAACTATGTGACCATGAAAAGCCACATTTCTTAGCAAAAATTCACATTTGCTAAACTTGGCTAAGAGTTGTTTATCCCTCAATGTTCATAACATAATTCTCAAATGATTATCATATACCTTTATATCCCGTGAGTAAGACGATATATCATTTATGTAAAACACCACCACAAACATATCCAAATAATATTTGTAGACCTTATTCATCAAATCCGTGAAAGTAGTGGCGGCATTTGTTAGTCTAAACAACATAAAAAAAATTCAAAATTACCATACTGAGTTCTAAATATCATCTACCTTTACCATCTAATGGTGATATCCAGAACGGAGATCAATCTTAGAAAAGTATCTTTCACATTGTAGTTTATCAAATAGGTCATTGATCCTTGGAAGTGGATACTTATTTTTGATGATTAGATTATTCAATTGTCGATAATCCATACACATCCAGAGTGAACCATCCTTCTTCCTCACAAACAACATGGGAGCACCTCAGGGTGACACACTAGACATAATGAATGCCGTATAAAGCAAATCCTTTAGATGTTCCTTCAATTCATTTAGCTTTGCTAGGGCCATTAGATACGGAGGTATAGAAATAGTTTTGGTGTAGGGAAAGACATCAATACCAAAATAAATTTCCCTTACAAGATGAATACCATGAAAATCATCGAGAAAGAAACTGGGAACTCATTATTTATAGGGACTAAATCAAACTTAGGGACATAAGAATAAACATCCATAACTCGAACAATATGATATAGACAACCTTTAGAATAAATTTTCACAGATATCATATAAGAGACAAACCTCTGTTTGAACATAGAATTAGTTCCCTTTCATTATAGGATAGGCTCATTAGTAACATGGAATGTGACCATATGGGTCGTATAATAAATAGAAGCATAGGTTGCATGCAACCTATCCATACCAAGAATAACATCAAAATCGTTCATATCAGGCTTAACAAAATCACATGGGAAAACATTATGTAATGGTTGTTGAGGCTATTCAAGAAACTACTCACTTTTCCAAAATAGATCTTCATTCGGGTTATCATCAATTGAAGGTGACAGAGTGTGATATTCCCAAGATGGCATTTCAGACTCGTGATGACCATTTTGAATTTGTAGTGATGATTTTTGGGTTGACTAATGCTCCGACAGTATTTATGGATCTTATGAATCCGGTGTTTAAACAGTTCCTTGATAATTTTTTGGTGGTCTTTATTGATGATATTTTGATCTACTCCCGTAGTGAACAAGAGCATAAGGTTCATTTGAGGTTGGCTTTCCAAACTTTGAGAGAAAAATAAATTGTATGCCAAATTTAGAAAATGCGAGTTTTGGTTGGGAGAAGTTGCCTTCCATGGTGATGTGATGTCTTGTGATTGTATCAAGGTTGATCCTACAAAAACTGAAGAAGTGAGAGATTGGCCTAGACCATTGACTCCTTCGGATATTAGAAGTTCCTTGGTTTGGCCAACTATTATAGAAGGTTTGTTGAAGGGTTCTCATCTATAGCGTCTCCATTGACCAGATTGACTCAAAAAAGGGCAAGTTTGTGTAGACCAATGAATGTGAGAAGATCTTCCAAACCTTGAAGGATCAACTTTCATCGGCTCCAGTTTTGACTTAGCCTAATGGGTTAGATGGTTTTGTGGTTTATTGTGATGCATCGCGGGTTGGTTTGGGTTGTGTACTTATTCAACATGGTAAGGTGATAGCTTATACTTCCCGACAATTAAAGGTGCATGAAAAACTTTATTCGACTTATGATCTTGAATTAGCGATGGTAGTGTTTGCTTTGAAAATTTGGCGGCATTTTTTGTATGGGGTGCATGTGGATGTGTTCACCGATCACCAGAGCTTACAATATATGTTCACCCAAAGGTACCTTAATTTGAAGAAAAGCAGATGGTTGGAGCTTCTTAAAGATTATACATGAGTGTCCTTTATCATCCCGGTAAGGCTAATGTTGTGGCGGATACTCTTAGTAGGCTCTCTATGGGAAGTGTGACACATGTGGATGAGGAAAAGGGAGAGATAGCAATGGATGTGCACCAGGTTTCTAGGTTGGTTGTTAGGTTAACCGAATCCGACAATGGTGCAATCCTTGTGCAAGGTGGATCTGAGTCTTCCTTGGTAGTTGATGTTAAAGATAAATAAGATTTTGATCCCTCCTTGGTGGAATTGAAGAAATTGGTTGCCGATGGTAAGATTGAGGTTTTCTCCCAAGGGGGAGATGATGTACTCTGGTACCAAGATCGTCTATGTGTCCCAGATGTGGATGGTTTGAGGGAAATCTACATGTAAGAGTCTCACAAGTCACAATATTCTATTCATCCGGGATCTACCAAGATGCACTGAGATTTTAAAGAGTTGTATTGGTGGCATTGTATAAAAAAGGATATAGCAAGGTTCGTATCAGAGTGTCCTAATTTCCAACAAGTGAAAGTGGATATTAAAGGTCTGGTGGCTTTACACAAGATATTAAGATTCCTACTTGGAAGTGGGAAGATGTGAACATGGACTTTGTGGTTGGGTTACCCCGCACTCGGAGACAATTTGATTCCATATGGGTTGTGGTTGATAGAATGACAAAGTCGGCTCACTTCTTACGGGTCAAGACTACCTATAGTGTTGAGGATTATGCTAAGGTATATATTCTAGAGTTGGTAAGATTGCATGGTGTGCCCAGGTCTATCATATTGGATCGTGGTACCCAATTTACTTCTCATTTTTTGAAGTCCTTTCAAAAAGGACTTGGTACCAAGGTCAAGTTGAGCACTGCATTTCATCCTCAAACCGATAGGCAAGCCAAAAGAAAAATTCAAACCTTGGAGGATATGTTAAGGGCTTGCGTGTTGGAGTTTTAGGGAAATTGGGATGATCATCTACCTCTCATCGAGTTTGCTTACAATAATAGTTTCTATGCTAGCATCGGTATGGATCCTTTTAAGGCTTTGTATGATAGAAGATATACGTCTCCGGTTGGTTGGTTCAAAATAGGTGAGGCGACATTGCTAGGTGAAGCTAATTAGGGAAAGGTTGAACACGGCCCAAAGTTTCCAAAAGTCTTTTTTGGATGTTAGGAAGAGGGACCTTGAATTTCATATTGGTGATTAGGTGTATGTGAAGGTGCCCCCCATGAAGGGCAGAATGCATTTTGGTAAAAAGGGAAAGTTGAGCCCAAGGTACGTCAGACCCTATGAGATTGTGGAGCAGGTGAACAATGTAGCATATAGGTTGGATTTGCCTTCGGGCATGAGCTCAATTCATCTGCTTTTCCATGTATCTATGTTGAGGATGCTGGTTGGTGACGCTAAGGCAATTGCACCCTTGGAGGGTGTGGCGATTGAAGAAAACTTGACCTATGAAGAGGTGCCGGTTGAGATTTTGGATAGACAAGTGAAGCGGCTTCGCAATAAGGAGGTAGCTTCGTTCAAGGTACTTTAGAGAAATCAAGATGTGGAGAGTGCAACGTGGGAAGAAGATTTGGACATAATGTCGTGATACCCTTATCTCTTCCAATCTACCCAAGATTAAGGTACTAGGTTCTATCCTTTATTTGTCCTAATTTTTTGTTTCTTGGGTTTCATAAAATTCCATGCATTCATGAGCACGAAAATGATTTAAATGATGTTTTGACATGAGTTTTGAAAGACTTTTTATATGATGCATGATATCTTGAGTTATGGTTAAAATGTCTCTTGTTTTGATTGTTGTCCTCGAGCCATAGTCTTAGCCCATTCGAGGATGAATGTTCCCAAATGAGAGATGTTGTAACCACCCGAATTATTTTGAAATTATAATGGTTAGTCTTGGATGGTTTTTAACTAGTCATGTTTGAATTTTGGTAGCCATGGGTTGAGTTTAAATGGCCAACTTCAAAATAGACCTTTTGGTGTCATAGAGAGGTCGTTTGGGAAGTGTACTTTGAGGAATCATTACTTTTGGTACGGGGCGAACTGTGTGGGATAATTTATATCAAAGTGAAGATCGTTTATTCATCTTCGTAACACAACTGTTTTCACTCAATTCGGAGTTCGTATGAGGAAGTTATGGCAAAATCAGTGAGACTGCTCGTAATTGGAAGGATACTGGAAACAAGTTCTAGAATTGAGTTAAGGGATGGACCACGGACCGTGTGAGGGTCCACAGTCCGTGACGGTGGTCATGTGATGATCCAGTGGGTTCAAGGTTGCTAGGTTCCAGCCCACGGACCAAGTTAAGTCTCACGGACCACCCCATAGTCCGTGAGACTCCACACGGACCGTGAGGGGGTCCCGTGAAATGGGGCAGTGTGCTGGCCAACTTGTGGGGCTGGACTCCAGGCCAAGTGTGGCTCCACGGACCAGTTCACAGTCCGTATGAAGACACACGGTCCGTGTTAAGCTACACGGTTCGTGAGACCCTCCCGTGAAGTGATCCGGAAAGTCCCCGACAGTTCAAGCTGATGAAGAAGTCAAGTATGGTCACATTTTCAGGTACACGGATCATGTGCCATTGTACGCACATTGTAGCCCTTCCGTGTGGCCCTGTATTTCATCAGTTAGTCTATTTCTTTAATGGTTAATTCATAATTTAATTAAATCCTATGCCTTATTTAGGCTTACTAAGATTCCCTAAACTCTCTAAACCTAAACCTAAACCCTTTTTATCCATTCTAACACTCTCCATTACACTTTGAAATTTCCTAAATTATCTAGACCTCCATTGATGATATCTTGAAGAAATTTGGGGAAGATCATCTTTGTTGTGAAATCTATCAATTCTCTTGGTCAATTACAAGGTATGTGGGTTTGATTCATAGATTCCCTTTCATCCATGAAAACCCAAGAACCCTCTGGTTTAATGTTGGTTTAAGTTTGAAATTCATGAAGGTTTAATGGTTTGATGATGATCAAGTTATGCATGTCCCTTGTACTCTAAATTTATGCATGGGTATTATTTAAATTATGATTTGAAGGTGGATTTGACTTGAATTTCTCATGATCTACTCTTTATTTTAATTTGAAGTATGAACTTCATTACCCATGCTATTCATATTGTTCCTCATTGCATTGCATGCATGAATCATGGATTTATGATGAAAGTTTTAATGTAGGCTATGTCCCAAACATATTTATTAATATGATTTTGAACAAGTATGGGTTTGGTAAGTTGTGATCACATTATGCCTATGATATGACTCTTTGAGAAACGAAGGTGATTGCACCAATATGATATGATATGATATGAATGGAGCTACTCTTATACATGAAGTTTTACATGAAGATTTGTTTGGATTTTTAGCCCATGAAGCATGACTACGAAATGTGTTTGACTTTTGTTGAGTATGTAGAAGAGTATTGAAACTATGTTTGCCTTCTAAGACCAAGTATGCATGATTTGAAGTTGAAGTGTCAAGTTTCCATTTTAAAAGCATGTATATGTATGCGTATTCTTGTGGGATGATGACTTAGTATCGAGAAGGATTGGAGAAGTAAGTGGGCTATACCCAAGGGTCCCGCTCCTTTCCCGAAACTATATGCCTCCATAGGTTGCTACAAAAATGGGAGACCCATAAGGGAAAACATTCTTGAAAGGGAGAATGATTTATGCTAAGGCGGTGGACTTCGTGACGGTCAACGGACTGTGTGGAGGCTCACGACCCGTGATCCCAACCCATGGAGTGTTCCCATGTGTAGTCCAAGCCATGGGCCAATGCTCTGATCCAAGTAAGGCTCCACAGACAAGTTCACGGTCAATGTGAAGCCACATATCTCGTAAGCCCGCCCGTGTAGTGGTCCAGAGAGTTTCTAGGGTTTGTGCCAAGGCATGTAGCCAAGTGAGGCTCTACGGACTAGTTCACAGTCAGTGTGACACCTCATGGCTCGTGAGGCTTATCTGTATGGCGTTATAGAGAGTTGCCCAGGGATTTTGTTGTTTGATTCTCCAAGTGTCATTTCACGACAAGGCTCACGGATCGTGAGTCACTACATGGTCCGTGTAGTATAACATCGACGACTGTGTCCAATTTTTCTTCCTTATTTCATTAATGGTTTATTTGTAATTTTAGTTAATCCTAGGTCCATTTTAATTATTTTAAACTCTCCTAAAAGCCCTGATTAAACCCTATGCATCTTATTCCATTCAAATTGTTCAAATTCCATTAAATTTTCTCTCAATTACTCTCAACCTTCATTGATGACCAAGCTTGGAAAATTGGGGGAAACTAGATTCTTCATAAAATCCTTCTTGCTCTTCTTGAATTACCAAGGTATGTGGGATTGATTCATGGTTCCAGAAATGAGTCCCTGCAGGCAGTCTCACAAAGAAGGCCATAACTTCTATATCCGAACATCGATTTAAGTGAAACTAAGTGAATTAGAAAGATAACTCAAAGAGCTTCACTTTGATAGGTTATGGCCCTTATCCCTTTCCAAGAGATATGGCCATTTAAAGTTTGTACTTACACAAGACGTCAAGAAAACTTAACCAATGTGATTTATTTGAATATGACAACCCAAGAGGGACTCATGAAGCTCATTAACAAACCTTGGTAGGTTTAAATCAGGTTTTAGTCAACTTCTCAAGGTTCAAAAATTTTGGGTCGTTACATCAAAGGAGAAGCAATGGAGAAAATTCCTTCAAAAAACCTCCTATATTATTTGGTCAAACCCAAAAAGCTCCTAATATCGGATAGAGACAACATTCTAGGACAATTATTTATTGCCTCCATAATTTTTTAATCAACTCTAATACCATCACCTAAAACTATGTGACCAAGAAAAACCACCTTTCTTAGCCAAAATTCACATTTGCTAAACTTGGCTAAGAGTTGTCTATCCCTCAATGTTCATAACATAATTCTCAAATGATTATCATGTACTTTTATATCCCGTGAGTAAGCCAATATATCATTTATGTAAAACACCACCACAAACATATCCAAATAATTTTTGTAGACTTTATTCTTCAAAACCATGAAAATAGTGGTGGCATTTGTTAGTGTAAACAACATAACAAAAAATTTCAAATGACCATACTGAGTTTTAAATATCATCTTTGGAATATCATCTACCTTTACCATTTATTAGTGATATCAAGAACAGAGATCAATCTTAGAAAAGTATCTTTCACCTTGTAGTTTATCAAATAGTTTATTGATCCTTGGAAGTGGATACTTGTTTTTATGATTAGATTATTCAATTGTCGATAATCCACATACATCCAGAGTGAACCATCCTTCTTCCTCACAAACAACATGGTAGCACCTTAAGGTTACACACTAGACATGATGAATGCCTTAAGCATGTCCTTTAGTTGTTCCTTCAATTCATTTAGCTTTGTTGGGGCCATTCGATAAGGAGGTATAGAAATAGGTTTGGGGTTGGGAAAGACATCAATACCAAAATCAATTTCCCTTACAAGAGGAATACCATGAAAATCATCGAGAAAGACACTGGGAACTCATTATTTATAGGGACTAAATCAAAATTAGGGATATAAGAATAAACATCCGTAACTCGAACAATATGATATAGACAACCTTTAGAAATAATTTTCATAGATTTCATATAAGACACAAACCTCTGTTTGAACATAGAATTAGTTCCCTTTCATTATAGGATAGGGTCATTAGGAACATGGAATGTGACCTTATGGGTCGTACAATCAATAGAAGAATAGGATGCATGCAACCAATCCATACCAAGAATAACATCAAAATCGGTCATATCAAGCTTAACAAAATCACATGGGAAGACATTATGTAATGGTTGTTGAGGCTATTGAAAAGGTGAAGTTGATTCGGGAAAGGTTTTAAATGGCTCAAAGTCGCCAAAAGTCTTATTCGGATGTTAGAAAGAGGGACCTTGAATTTTATGTGGGTGATGTGAAGGTGTACCCCAAGAAGGGCATAATATGTTTTGGCAAAAGGGGCAAGTTGAGACTAAGATATGTCGGACCTTATGAGATTGTGCAATGGGTTGGCAATGTAGCGTATTGGTTGGACTTGCCTTTGTACATGAGCTCTATTCATTCGGTTTTCCATGTCTCTATGTTAAAGAAGTTAGTTGGTGACCCTAAGGAAATTGCACCTTTGGAGGGTGTGATGATTGAAGAGAACTTGACCTATGAAGAAGTGCTGGTTGAGATTTTGGATAGACAAGTGAAGTGGCTTCGCAATAAGGAGGTAGCTTCGGTCAAGGATACTACATATCAAATTGAAGATATTTGAGTTATCTTCCCAACTAAACTTGTGTCACTCAATTTGGAGTTTGTATGACAATGTTATGGCAAAAACAGTGAGACTGCCCGTAATTCGGAGGACGCTGGAAATAGGCTATGGAATTTGTCCAAGGACAGGACCATGGATTGTGTAAAGGAACACGGTCCGTGTGAGGGAATTTCTGGTGATCCAGTGGGTTCAAGGTTGTCAGGTTCTAACTCCTAGACCAAGTTCAGTCCCACGGACCACCACACAGTCTGTGGGACTCCAAACGGTCTGTGTGGGGGGTCCGTCAGGTGGGGCAGTGTGTGGCCAAGGCTGTGGGCTGGTCTCTAGCCAAGTGTGGCTCCACAGACCATTAAACAGTCCTTATGAAGCAACATGGCCCGTGACACCCTTCTGTGAAGTGATCCAGAAAGTCCCCGAGAGTTCGAGCCGAAGACGAAACCAAGACATGGTACATGGACAGGTGCACGGTCCGTGTACCACTGGATGGACACTTGTTGTCAAACGTGTGGTTTAATTATCCATTTCATTAATGGTTAATTCATAGTTTAATTAATCCCTAGGCCCCTTTTAGGTTTTCTAAGGTCCCCTAAATCCCTTTAACCTAACTGTAACCCCTTTTCATCTATTCTAACTCTCTTCTTTGCTCCTTGAAAATTCTTAAATTCTCTTGACCTCCATTGTTAAAAGGTTGAAGAAAGTTGGGGAAGATCACCTTGCTTTCTTAATTCTTCAATTCCTTTGGTCAATTGTAAGGTATATGGGTTTGATTCATGGATTTCCTTTCATCCATGAAGTCCCAAGAACCGTACTATTTAATTTTTTATTTTAAGTAAGTTATGGGTTCTTTAAATTTTGAAGTATTTAGTTGATTGGGATTATGTGTTGCAGAAATTAGGTGATTTAATCATGATTTGAATTTGAATTTTATGAATGTTCATGGAAACTCTTAAAGAATCAATGTGCATCTCCCTTTTTTATTTAATTAGGCATGGGTAAATTGCATTATGTTTTAAATATGGAATTTCTCATGATTTGTTTTGAATTACCTCTTGAATTGTGAATTAAAGTTTGAATTCCATTACCCATGCACTTGTTCTTCATTCATGGCATATGCATGGAAGATTGTTATGATGAAACTCTTGTTATGATATGATATGCTAAGGCTTGTGATCACATAGTCTCTTGTTATGGCTCTTTGAGAATTTTGGGTGCTTGCACCACTTTTATATGGTTTGAAGGCTTAATATGATAAGCTATTTAGATGGGCTACTCTTATTGTATTGACACGGAATGATTATGAAAATTATTTTTGAAACTCTTGATGTCCCTTTTCCTAAGCATAAGCATGGCTTTGATCAACGGTCTTGGTTTTGACTAATGATTCATGAATTGAAAAGAATGTAAGTCTTCCGGTTTAGAGTTGCATGTATATATATATGTATTCCCGTGGAATGAGACTTAGTACCGAGGGATTGGAGTCGGTGTGGACTATCTCCAAGGGTTCGTACTCCTTTCCATCAAACCATGTGACAACATGGGATTTCTCCATAGATGGGAAGACTTGTTTATTTCCCCTTGTTTAAGGGTGATTAGGGATGTACTTGACAAGTAGTTCGGATCTCGGTAGTACCTCGCTCGAGTCTCCTCCATTGTCGGTTGAGGTTACATCCCCACTATATTATGATTGTAGGATTGCATCTCATGCATCATGGCATAGCATATTGTTATATTACTCTTTGTCTACGTGCATTCCTTCCGTACCACTTGTCCCCTTGTCATGCTGCTTGGTCATAATAAATTGTCATATGTATTGCATGTCGGCATACTTAATACATATTATGTGCTAACCCATATTCTTTATCTACATATTCTAACCATGTAGGGACCGGAGACGACTTCTACATTCTACCGGACAACTCTTGATTATCTTAAAGACCTTTGCTTGTGGTGAGCCCTTTTGTTCAAGGGCAATAGCCACCTTCTATATACCTAGCTTGTTATGTTATTTTCTTTAATTATGTATTGAGGGTGAGCCTCAAAATATTTCGAGGCCCCGCTTTATCTATGTAGAGGCTTGTTGGAAAAACTAAACTCTTCTACGTTGGCTTGTAATTGTTGAATATTATGATTATGTAATACTATGCTTATGAGCCTTGACTATGGAATGGTATTGATTATGCTTATGACTAGATGTTGCGAATTATTTGTGACTATGTGCTTATGTTGAAAGTCCTATAATCCCGGTGTGCCCCCATAGCTTGAGTCCTACTTACTCGTCCCCTTAAAGATAATTGGTATGTGTTATGTTAATTCATGTTTATCCCATTCCCGGCAATATCTCCATAGCTTGAGTCCAAAGCCCCGTTCCCCTTAGAGATTATGTGCTATGTGTTTTGCTTCCACGCTTCCGAACCGATGATGTGTGTAATGATGCTATGATGGATTGATTGAGGACTTTCGGGTTCTCCTTCGCCATGTCACATATAGGCCCCTATTCGGGTCGTGACTCTCATGACCCGGATAGGGGCCTAGATGTGACAAGGCAAAAGAAGACCCAAAGACCCTCGATCAACCCATCATAGCATCATTACACTCATCATCGGTTCGGAAAACACGGAAGCTAAAACATGCAGCACATAAGCTCTATGGGTTTAGGGGCTTGTGACTCAAGCTATAGGGACAATTCGGGAATTGGAGGAGCATGCTTGCACATAGCACATAATCATACATCGTTATTCACATTCAAACCATGATAAAATAAGCCATAATCATAGCATGAGAACATAATCATAGATCAAGTGGAACATAGTATCACAATGCATAACCAAATATCCAACATACAAGTTAAGCGTACAAGAGTAAGATTTATCCAAAACATGCCTCTACATAGAAGAGCGGGGCCTCGACAAGCTTTGAGGCTCACCCT
>JBCEWC010011514.1:0-16625 GCA_038996855.1 Solanum aculeatissimum | reverse complement strand
AATTTGATTTTTAATTTTTAATTAAGGTTGGGTTCTTTAAATTTTGAAGTATTTAATTGATTGGGATTATGTGCTGTGGAAATTAGGTGATTTAAAGTTGATTTGAGTTTTAATTTCATGAAGGTTTAAAGGTTTGATTATGATCAAGTTATGCATGTCCCTTGTACTCTTGATTCATGCATGGATAGTATTTAAATGATGTTTTAAAGGTGGATTTGACTTGATTTTCTCATGAACTACTCTTGATTTGAATTTGAAGTATGATTCCATTACCCATGCTATTTTCATTGTTCCTCATGGCATTGCATGCATGATTCATGGATTTAGGATGAAAGTTTTGATGTGGGCTAAGTCCCAAACATGTTTATGACTATGACTTTGAACAAGTATGGGTTTAACTAAGTTGGGATCACACTAAGTCTATGATATGGATCTTTGAGCAACATGTGTGCTTGCACCAATATGACATGATATGATATGACAAGTATGATATGAATGGAGCTACTTTTATGCATGAAGTTTGACATGAAAGTTTGTTTGGCTTTTTAGCCCATGATGCATGATTATGAAAGATGCTAATATGGGGGTTAACAATTCTGATCACACTATGGATTCTAGAGGCCCAGGTATTGACTTATCTACCCTGGAGGGTGTGGTTTCTACTGCCTAGGATCAAACCTCCAATCACCCTTTATAATTGTTGAATTTTGTTGAGACTAATCCCCTCCCATGTAATTCCTCTGTTATTTTGGTTGATGAAGTCTGTGGAGGTGAGGAGGGTTTGGAGGAGAACCTTTCTAACTTGCAGGAAGGGGAACCAAGGGGGGAGGGGAATCTGGCTCATGTTCTGTATGAGTACCCTATCACTGACCCTAGGCTTGACTCTAAAACCCCTGCTACCCCTTCTATGCTCATTCAGAACCAATCTCAACATATTAGTCCTCATAAACAACCTGTAGAGAATTCTCATATTTAGAAGATGTTGGGATCCATGGCTAAGGACCTTGGATCATTTGCTAGCACTAGTGTTGTGAGATTCAAATCTAAAAAGAATAAGATAAGTAAGAAGAGAAGGGATGCTGAAAAAAAGAGATTAGATAAGGTTTCTACTTAAGAGGTCAGGGATCAGGCCCAACCTGCAAAAGATAGTAGTAGAGTCAAGTGTAACAATGCTCAGACTTCCTCTGATCAGGTTTCTGGAGAAGCTCCTAATACTCCTATTGGGACATGCAATCTCATTTATGAAAATAAAGATGTTCCAGAATGGGATGAATATGGTGTGTTAAACTCTGAGGATGAAGTTCTTATAGACAATCAGCCTGTAGAGAACAATGAGGATGATGATGATGAAGTGAGTGAACATTTGATAAGAGGATTCAATCCCTCCAATACTGAATTGGAGGAAGAGGTTCAGCAATTCACTAAGGAGCAAGGTCTCTCACCCAGAGGATTTCAGCAAGCCAGGGTTAAAACCAAGAAGATGAGTCTCACCTATTCTTCTTGCATAGGCAGACCAAATACTAGGTCCTACAGTTCCAGGTGTTCCCAATGATCAGCAGTCTAACTTGGAATGTAAGGGGTATTAATACCCAAGGAGTTATTGAAAGAATCAAAGTCCTCAAAGCTATTCATCAATTGTCCTTTATTGTTATTTTAGAGCCTTTTGCTGATAGTTCTAAACTCCAAAACTTCAGAGTCTAGCTTAACATGGATTTTTCTATATGTAATCCTAATAATAAGATTTGGTTATTCTGGACTAAAAATGTGGACTGCAAAATTCTATATAGTGAGGAACATAACATTACTTGTGAAATTTACACATGTTTTATGTCCCCATC
Organism: Solanum aculeatissimum; assembly: GCA_038996855.1. NCBI lineage: Eukaryota > Viridiplantae > Streptophyta > Magnoliopsida > Solanales > Solanaceae > Solanum > Solanum aculeatissimum. The sequence continues at coordinate 14,787 of JBCEWC010011514.1, read as the reverse complement.
CCTTTGTGATGACCTTTGTCTATGCTAAATGCAAAGATATTCTCAAAAAGCCTTTACGGGACAAGTTACTTCTTCATGGTAACACTGATAAACCTTGGTGTGTCATTGATGATTTTAATGTGATCACTAGTCCTGAGGAACAAAGGGGTGGCCTTCCCTATAACATAAAGAAATATTGGACTTCATAAGGGTTATTGAAGCTTGTGGCCTCATGGATATTGGTTTTAATGGTCAGAAGTTCACTAGGTGCAATCAAAGGGGTCTCAGTTGTAGAATCAGGAAGAAACTAGATAGGGCTTTGGTCAATTATAAATGGCTTCATACTATGCCCCATACTTCCAATTATCATATCCCTTTTGTGGGCTCTGATCACTGTTCACTCTTTTTGGAAATGGGAAATAATCAGACCAATCACACTAAGTACTTTAAGTTCCTGAACTATTAGGTTGATAATCAGTCTTTCAAAGATATTGTCAGGGAATGCTGGAATAGGATTGTGGAAGGTAATTCTATGTGGGTTTTTCATTATAAGTTGAAAATATTATCCTCTACACTTAGCTGCTGGTCCAAATCTACTTTTGGAGATATCTATGTCAAGGTAAAAGAGTTTGAAGAAAAGATTAGATTAGCTTAGGAAAAGTTTATTCAAACTAATAGTGATGAGGATAAGTGTCACAACCCAAGAGCGGGGCCTAGAGGTGACAAGGTGAAGGAGAACCCGAGAGTCCTCAATAAAGCCATCTTAGCATCATCACTCACATCATTGGTTCGCAAGCGCGTAATGTAATAAATAACACATAATGTCTAAGCAAATTTGGGGCTTTGGACTCAAGCTATGGGGATGTTGCTAGGGATGGGATAAGCATGAATCACATAGCATATAGCAATTATGTTCTAAGGGGCGGGTAAGTATGACTCAAGCTATGGGGATAAGAAGGGTTAGGGACTTTCCACATAAGCACATTCCCATCTAACAAATCATAATAGAATAAGCGGGAGCATAATCGAAACATAAATATCCATGGAAAAACATAGAGAATCATAGCATCTCAAATAAACACATAGTATGGCGTATAATATAATTCGATAAGTATCCAACAATACCTCTACAAGAATAAGACAGGGGCCTCAACATAGTATGGCCTCACCCTCAAGTTACAAGATAGACAACAAAATAAAATAAGATAAAACATAAGCTAAAAGAAAGTAGGTCTTGCCCTTAGAATAAAGGGCTCACAACAAGCAACGAGTCTATGATCTCAACCAGTTATCTAATGGTAGATGAATATCGTCTCCGGTCTCTACATGATTAGATAATGTAGGAAAGAATATGGGTTAGCACATATAATGTACTAAGTATGCGGGCATGCAATGCACATGAACCTAACACAAGCTAGATGAAGAGGGCACATATACGTATAGAAAGAATATATATATATGAACAAGGAAGGAATATCATAACAAGATGCCATGAAGTGCCATGATGCATGAGCGCAAACCTACATATCATAGCGGGGATGTGACCTCAACCAACAACAAGAGAGACCAAACGAGCTACTACTTAGAATTGGACTACTTTCCAGGTAGGTCCCAAGTCAAACCTATAAAAGGGGAATACAAGTCAATCCCACTAAGGGAGAATACGCATGTTGGCACATGGTTTGACGGAAAGGAGTATGGACCCTTGGAGATAGTCCACCCCAATTCCAATCCCTCGGTGCTAAGTCTCATCCCACAAGAATATATATACGTAAAAAAGCTTCCAATGGTGGTTTCAAAACTTCAAGTTAAAGTACATGCAAAGTTGGCTACAAGCCCAAAACGTATTTCACGACTTTCCATAATTAGGCTAAAAAGTCAAACAACAGTTCCAAGAACCATAACCATGGATCAATTCATAGAAGTAGCTCATTCTAACATTACAAAATGGTGTGAAACACAAAAAATGCTCATAAAGCCATAACAAGACAAGATGTGATCACATTCCAGTAAATTCCCATGTCTTACCAAAATCATATCAAGAGTTTCATAATTTAATCCTTTCATGGTCATGAATTCAATGCATGGATGATAATTGAGTAGCATGGGTATTGGATTGCATCACGTAAATCATCATAGAATAAATTCATACTCAAAGCATAATGAAAATCATTAACTAAACAAAATTCTTAATACCCACGCTTGAATTGAAGAACCACAGGAACATGCAATTTAAATATTCATAAATCATTGGGGTTCAACAACTAGGGATTTAATTCACATTAAAATAACCATCAAAGTACAACCCTCGATTCAATCGAATTAATTTCTTCATAAATTAAAAAATCCGATCCAAAGTAAGTGAAATTTCATCAAATTTAATGAATGAAAAGTTTTGGGTCTTCATGGTTGAAAGAGGAACCATGAATCAATCCCACATACCTGGATTAGTCAAGAAGAACAAGAAGATTTGAGGAATATTTGAATTTCCCTTGATCCCTAATCTTGTATTCAATTGAGCGTGAGACCAATTTGAGAGGATTTGGAGCAATTTGATTTGAATAATGAGGAATATGGTTAAATTAGGGGTTTATGAGAGTTTTAAAACACTAAAGCGACCTAGGATTAATTTATAAATTACCATTTTACCCTTAATAAATTGAGAACAAAACTGAAAATTGTCACTCACGAAGTGAACTACACGGACCGTGTAGTGACTCACGATCTGTGAGTCTGACCGTGAGACCTCACTTGGAATAAATCACCAATTTTGCAACTGATAGGAAAAATTGAGACGACATCTATACGGTACCCTATGTGGACTGTGAAGCCTCACACGGAGCGTGTAGTGGTCCGTCGATTCTTTCTTAACCCGTGGCCTTAGCTCAAGGCCTTGGCCACTCATTAGAACCTCACACGATTTCGCTCACGGGACGTGTAGTTATTCGTGGAGCCTTCCTTAGCCCGAAGCCTAGGCTTAAACCTAGCAAACTTTCTGCCTCTCCACATGGACCTGTTCACGGTCTGTGAACCTTCCACACGGCCTGTGGTCCTGCCGTGAGGCATTGACTTAGCCAATTTTTCTAGAAGAAAATTCCCATGCATGCAGTCCCACCAAAAAGGCTATAACCTTTTCCTCTAAACTCCGAATTTTATGAAACCAAATTCGTTGGGAAGCTTACTCAAAGAACTTCAATTTGATAGGTCATGGCCGACACAGTTCATACAGTACTAAGAGTTATGTGAATTTAAAGTCATCACTCCTTTAAGTCCTCAAGCAAAAATTAACCAAGAGGACTTCTCCCAAAACGGTCGTGCATGGGAGACTCGGAACACTTAAAAGCTAACCAAGATAGATTCAATTCAACCCTCAAAAAGTAACACGAGATTCTTAAATTTTTGGGTTGTTACATCATCTCCCCCTTAGAAACATTCGTCCTCAAATGGGTTAAAACAAGGCTTGAAAGACTCAATCAATAAGAGGCATTTCAAAGTAAAACATAATGCATCATTCATCATTTCACAAGTCATTTAAAACCCATTTCAAGACATCATTCAAGAAATTTTCGTGCACATGTATGCATGTAAGGTCATGAACTCAAGAAAACAAGAATTAGAACCATTCAGAAGAGATGGAACCTAGTACCTTAGGCTTGAGTAGATTGGAAGAGATAGGGGTATGGCTTAATCATGTCTGACTTCGTTTCCCATGTAGCACTCTCCACATGTTTATTTCTCCACAGCACCTTAACCAAAGCTACCACCTTGTTGCGAAGTCATTTCACTTTCCTATTAAAGATTTCAACTGGTACCTCTTCGTAAGTCAAGTTATCCTCAACCGTGACATCTTCCAAAGGTACAATTGCTCTAGGGTCACCCACCAAGTTCCTCAACATTGAAACATGGAATACCGGATGAATGGAGCTCATATCCAAAGGCAAATCTAATCTATACGACACATTTCCAACCCGTTCAACAATCTCTTGCAGCTCGACATACCGAGGGCACAACTTGCCCTTTTTTCCAAAATGCATAATGCCCTTCATAGGTGATACCTTCACATAAACCTAATCGTCCACATAAAATTTGAGGTCTCTTTTCCTCGCATCCGAGTAGGACTTTTTGGGACTTTGAGTTATCTACAACTTCTCTCTAATCAACTTTACATTTTCTATAACTTCCATAACCAAGTCTGGGCCTACCAATGCCATCTCACGCAGCTCAAACCATGCCACAGGGGACCTACAACACCTACTATACAAAGCTTCAAACGGGGCCATGCCAATACAAGCATGATAACTATTGTTGTATGCAAACTCGATAAGCGGTAGATGGTCATCCCAATGTCCCTTAAATTCCAACACACACGCCCTTAACATATCTTCCAAGGTTTGAATTGTCCTCTTGGCTTGTCCATCGATTTATGGATGGAAAGCGGTGCTTAATTTAATCTTAGTGCCAAGTCCCTTATGGAACGATCTCCACAATTTCAATGTAAATTAAGTACCACGATCCGATATGATACACCTTAGTACACCATGTAACCTCACCAATTCCCGAATATATAATTTAGCATATTCCTTGGCATTATAAGTGGTATTAATCAGTAAGAAGTGAGTCGACTTAGTCATTTAATCAACAACAACCCAATAAAATCAAACTATTTATGAGCACAGGGTAACCCAACCAAAAAATCCATATTCACATCTTTCCACTTCCAAGTAGGGATCTCATTATCTTGGGCCAAACCACCGGGCCTTTGGTGTTCCACTTTCACTTGTTGGCAATTCGGACATTCCGACGCAAACTTGGCTATGTCCTTTTTCATGCCATGCCACCAATACGCCTCTCTCAAGTCCCGATCCATCTCAGTAGCTCCTTGATGAATAGAATATTAGGAACTATGAGCTTTATTCAAGATAGTCTTCATAAGACCATCGATATTTGGAACACACAACCGACCTTAATACCGTAGCACGCCATCTCCCCCTTGGGAGAAAACCTCTATCTTCTTTTCGGCAACAAACCTCTTTAACTCTACCAAGGAAGGATCCAGATCTTATTTTGCCTTTACATCAACGATTACCAAAGACGCAGCCCCATTTTTGACAAGAAGGCCACCATCATCCGAGTCGGCCAACCTAACACCCAACCTAGACAAATGGCACACATCCCTTACCAAATCCTTCTTCTCCTCATCAACGTGCGACACACTTCCCATGGTTAGCCTACTAAGGGCATCCACTATAACATTTGCCTTATCTGGATCGTATGGAACACTCATGTCATAATTCTTGACTAGTTCCAGCCATTACCTCTTCCGCAAGTTCAGATCCCTTTGAGTGAATACATATGGCAAACTCTTGTGATCAGTTAAGACATCAACGTGGACTCCATACAAGTAATGTATCAAAATCTTCAAAGCAAACACAGTCGCTGCTAACTCGAGATCATGGGTTAGATAATTGTTTTCATACATATTCAGTTGCCGAGAGGCATAAGCTATCACCTTACCATGTTGCATGAACACACATCCCAACCCAATACGTGAAGCATCACAGTACACCACAAACCCATCTACCCCACTTGGCAAGGTCAAGACCAGAGTCGACATAAGTCGGTCCTTCAAAGTCTAAAATCTCTTCTCATACTGACTTGACCACACAAACTTAGCTTTCTTCTGAGTCAACTTAGTCAACAGGGACACAATAGAGGAGAATCCCTCCACAAACCTTCGATAATAACCCACCAACCCAAGGAAACTTTGAATATAAAAAGGAGTCAACGGTCTAGGCCAATTATTTAAGGCTTCGATCTTCTTGGGATCAACATTAATACCGTCAGTGGACACCACATAACCAAGAAAAGTAACTTGCAACCAAAACTCACACTTACTAAAATTGACAAATAGTCTCTTCTCCCTTAAGGTCTGAAGTGCTAACCTTAAGTGATCCATGTGTTCCCACTCATTTCGGGAGTAAACTAGGATATCATCAATGAAGACGACTACAAAACTGTCAAGGAATGGATTGAATAACTTATTCATAAGATTCATAAATACTGCGGGGGTATTAGTCAAACCAATCGACATCACCACATATTCAAAATGCCCATACCGAGTTTGTATGGTTGTTTTAGGAATGTCACACTTCCTTACTTTCAACTGGTGGTAACCCGAATGAAGATCTATCTTAGAGAAATGAGTGGCCCCTTGGAGTTGATCTAACAAATCATCTCTTATAGGCAATGGGTACTTATTCTTGATGGTTACTTTATTCAACGGCCAATAATCAATACACATTTGGAGCGATCCATCCTTCTTCCTTACGAATAACACCAAAGCACTCCAAGGTGAAATACTTGGCCGAATAAAGCCTCTTTCCAACAAGTATTTCAACTAATCCTTCAACTCCTTCATTTCAGCTAAAGCCATATGGTAAGGAGGAATGGAAATAGATTAAGTATCCAGAAGGAGATCTATGCAAAAATCCACCTCTCTTTCAAGGGGAATATTGGGCAAATCTTCAGGAAACTCATTAACCACCGAAACTGACTCAAGAGTAGGAGGCTCAATTTCTACATCTCTAAACCTCATAATGTGATAGATGTAGCCCTTACAAATCATTCTCCGGGCTTTGAGGTAGGAGATAAACCGACCCCTAACCACAGAATCACTACCCTTACATTCAAGGATAGGTTCATTAGGAATCTGAAATGTGACTTGCCTAGTCCTACAATCGACCGAGGCATAGGATGCATACAACGAATCCATTCCCAGAATAATGTCAAAATCATACATCTCAAGCTTTACAAGGTCACCGGAAAATACTTTATGTAAGATTAAGACATGACAACCCCTATACACCTTTTGGGAAATATTAGACTCACCCATGGGGGTATATACCAAGTAAGGTTCCCAAAGAGTTTCAGGATTCAAATCGAATTTAACAGCCAACAAAAGAGTCAAAATGATAAATTGGAACCTGGATCATGTACAACATAAGCATCAAAATCAAAGACTTTTAACATACGAGTCACAACATCTAGAGCTTTATCCACCTCCTGCTAAGCTTGAAGAGCACAAAACCTATTATTTCTGGGAGCACCACCAACTTGAGCCTTTGGCTTCCCTTGACCGCCGGTAGCCACTTGACCCCTCTTTGTGTTCTACGGAAAATCGACAACCTTGTGGTCCATACTTTCACACCCAAAGCAAGCACTGGATGCCTTTCTAGACTCCTCCACATGATTTCCCCCATACTGGCCACAACGAGGAGCTCGTGGTCCACCCCCAACTTTTGCTTTAAGAGGAGGCACCTTGGTGTTGGAAAACTTCGTATTAGAGCCTTGGCCTTATTGGAATAAACCATTTTAACTACCATTCCTAGGGTTGGAGAATCCACCATCAAACCAGGCCCTCTTGGCATCATTCACCCATCTCTCCTTGAGTTTCTCTCCCTCAATCTGCTCAGCATAGGTCATCAGCCTAGAGATATCCATTTCCCAAACAAGCATAGCGATGCGACATTCTTTCACCACCAGGTCATAGACCCCAGAAATAAACTTGTGCATCCTTGCACGAGGGTCCAGACCTAGTATAGGGGCATATTTCGAGAGCTTGATGAACTTGAGGGAATAGTCCCTCACCGACATGCTACCTTGCGTGAGGTTAATAAACTCGGCCATCTTGGTCTCCTAAAGTTCAAGAGGGAAGAAATGGTCCAGAAATACAAGCTTGAACTCCTCCTAACCCACCTTAGCTTTTTTCATCCTCTCAACCAGCCACTGATTATACCATACGTAGGCTACATCCTTCAACTGATAAGCAGCCAACTCAACCTTCTCTTCAGAATTAACACCTATAACGGTCAACACCTTTATGAGCTCATAAATAAACTCTTGGGCGTCTTCATCAGCTTTCGAACCAAGGAGCTCTAGAGGATTCATTTGGGTGAACTCCCTCACCCTAGAAGCCAAAGTACTACCATTTGTGCGGTATTTGGACGGGCCTGATTAGGCACCGCCTGGGCCAACATAGCCACCATATTCTAAAATTCCGTGTGGTTCACTTGCACCTCCAAAGGCTCTCGAGGGGCTTGTTCCTCTTAACCCAGGGCCAGTCTGGGGAGGGGAGCTCTTCGAGAAAGCATTTTCCGAAAGAGCAACTAGAATGCAAACATTTTAGGAGATCTTAAAAGATAGTCCACAGCATGACATAAGAAATAACGAAGTGAGAAATTCCTAAAACGTCATCATAGTCTCACATTCATAGGTATGGCGCGCATCACACCCATGAATAAGACTCTATTGACATTCCATGTTGGACTACGAGGATCATTTAAAAACATAGGGCTCTGATATCACCTTTGCCAAGATCCGGGAGTAGGGCCTAGAGGTTACATGGTGAAGGAGAACTCGAGAATCCTCGATCAAGACATCTTAGCATCATCACTCACATCATTGGTTCAGAAGCGCGTAGTGTAATAAATAACATATAATGTCTAAGGGAATTAGGGGCTTTGGACTCAAGCAGCATGAATCACATAGCCTATAGCAATTACGTTCTAAGGGGCGAGTAAGTATGACTCAAGCTATGGGGACAAGAAGGGTTAGGGACTTTCCACATAAGCACATTCCCATCCAACAAATCATAATAGCATAAGCAGGAGCATAATCGAAACATAAATATCCATAGAAAAACATAGAGAATTGTAGCATCTCAAATAAACACATAGTACGGTGTAGAATATAATCTGATAAGTATCCAACAATGCCTTAACAAGAATAAGATGGGGGCCTCAACATAGTTCAGGCTCACCCTCAAGTCACAAGACAGATAACAAAATAAAATAACATAAAACATAAGCTATAAGAAAGTAGGTCTTGCCCTTGGAATAAAGGGCTCACCACAAGCAACGAGTCTGTGATCTTAAATAGTTGTCCAACGGTAGATGAATATCTTCTGTGGTCCCTACATGGTTAGATCATGTAGAAAAAAATATGAGTTAGCACATATAATGTACTAAGTATGCGGGCATGCAATGCACATGAACCTAACGTAGGATAGATGACAGGGGCACACATACATATAGAAAGAATATATATATATATAGATATATATGAACAAGGAAGGAATATCATAACGAGATGCCATGAAGTGCCATGATGCATGAATGTAAACCTACATATCATAGCGGGGATGTGACCCCAACTGATAACAAGAGAGACCAAGCAAGCTACTACTTGGAATTGGACTACTTGCCATGTAGGTCCCAAGTAAACCCTATAAAAGGGGAATACAAGTCAATCCCACTAAGGGAGAATACCCATGTTGGCACATGGTTTGACGGAAAGGAGTATGGACCCTTGGAGATAGTCCACCCCAACTCCAATCCCTTGGTGCTCAGTCTCATCCCACGAGAAATCATATACGTAAATAAGCTTTCAAATGGAGGTTTCAAAAGTTCAATTTACAATACAAGCAAAGGTTGCTACAAGCCCAAAATATATTTCAAGACTTTCCATAATTAGGCTAAAAAGTCAAACAAGAGTTCCAAGAACCATAACCATGGACCGATGCATAGGAATAGCTCATTCTAACATTACAAGATGGTGTGAAATACTCATAAAGCCATAACAAGGTAAGATGTGATCACATTCTAATCAATTCCCATGTCTTACAAAAATCATATCAAGAGTTTCATAATTTAATCATTTCATGCTCATGAATGCAATGCGTGGATGATCATTGAATAGCATGGGTGTTGGATTGCAACACGTAAATCATCATAGAATAAATTCATACTCAAAGCATAATGAAAATCATTAACAAAACGAAATTCTTAATACCCACGTTTGAATTGAAGAACCAAAGGAACATGCAACTAAAATCTTCATAAACTATTGGGGTTCAACAACTAGGGATTTAATTAACCTTAAAATAACCACCAACGTACAAACCACAACTCAATCAAATTAATTTCTTCATAAATTAAAAGACGCAATTCAAAGTAAGTGAAATTTCATCAAATTTAACAAAGGAAAATTTTTGGGTTTTCATGGTATAAAGAGGAGCCATGAATCAATCCCACATACCTAGATTAGTCAAGAAGAACAAGAAGATTTGAAGAATACTTGAATTTCCCTTGATCCCTAAGCTTGTATTCAATTGAGTGTTAGAGCAATTTGAGACGATTTGGAGCAATTTGATTTGAATAATGAGGAATAGGGTTAAATTAGGGGTTTAGCAGAGTTTTAAAACACTAAAATGACCTAGGATTAATTTATAAATTACCATTTTACCCTTAGTAAATTGAGAACAAAATTGGAAATTATCACCCACGAAGTGGACTCCACGGATCATGTAGTGACTCACGATCCATGAGTCTGACAATGAGACCTCACTTGGAATAAGTCACCAATTTTGCAATGGATAGGAAAAATCGAGACGTCACCTATATAGTACCCTATACGGACCGTGAAGTCTCACACGCACCATGTAGTGGTCTGTGTAGTCTTCCTTAACTCTTAGCCTTGGCTCAGGGCCTTAGCCATTCACTGGAACCCCACACGGTCTGGATCACGGACCATGAGGCTTAACACGGATCGTGTAGTAGTTCGTGGAGCCTTCCTTGGCCTGAAGCCTAGGCTCAAACCTAGCAAATTTCTGCCTCTCCACACGGACAGGTTTATGGTCCGTGAATCATTCACACGGCTCGTGGTCCTGCTGTGAGGCAGTGACTTAGCCAATTTTCCAGAAGAAAATTCCCGTGCATGCAGTCCCAACAAAAAGGCCATAACTTCTTCCTCTGAACTCCAAATTTCAGGAAACCAAGTGCGTTGGGAAGATAACACAAAGAGCTTAAATTTGATAGGTCTTGGCCCACAGATTTTATCCTGTACCAAGAGATATGGCCATTTAATATCATCACTACCTTAAGGCCTTAAGCCAAAATTAACCAATACGACTACTCCCAAAACGTGTCGTACATGAGAGACTCGGAACACTCAAAAACTAACAAAGATAGATTCAATTCAGCTCTTAAATAGTAACACAAGTTTTGGAAATTTTTGGGTTGTTACATCATCTCCCCATTAGGAACATTCGTCCTCGAATGGGTTGAAACAAGGCTTGAAAGACTCAATCAATAAGAGGCGTTTCAAAGTACAACATAATGCATCATTCATCTTTTCATAAGTCATTTAAAACCCATGTCAAGACATCATTCATGATATTTTCGTGCACATGTATGCATGTAAGGTCATGAACTCAAGAAAACAAGAATTAAAACTATTCAGAAGAGATAGAACCTAGTACCTTAGTCTTGAGTAGATTGGAAGAGATAGGGGTATCACTTCATCATGTATGACTCTGCTTCCCATGTAGCACTCTCCACAAGTTGATTTCTCCACAACACTTTAACCGAAGCTACCTCCTTGTTGTGAAGTTGTTTCACTTGGCTATCTAAGATTTCAATCGGTACCTCTTTGTAAGTCAAGTTATCCTCAACCGTGACATCTTCCAAAGGTACAATTTCTCTAGGGTCACTCACCAACTTTCTCAACATTGAAACATAGAATATCGGATGGTTGGAGCTCATATCCAAAGGCAAATCTAATTTGTAGGCCACATTTACAACCCACTCAACAATCTCATACTGCTCGATGTATCGAGGGCACAACTTTCACTTTTTGCCAAAATGCATAATGCCCTTCATAGGTGATACCTTCACATAAACCCAATCGCCCACATGAAATTCTAGGTCTCTTTTCCTCGTATCTAAGTAGGAATTTTGGTGACTTTAAGCTGTCTTCAACCTCTCTCTAATCAACTTCACCTTTTCTATAGCTTCCACAACTAAGTCTGGGCCTAACAATGTCATCTCACCCAACTCGAACCATCTCACCGGGGACCTACACCTCCTACCATACAAAGCTTCAAATGGGGCCATGCCAATACTAGCATGATAACTATTATTGTATGCAAACTCAATAAGCAGTAGATGGTCATCCCAATGTACCTTGAATTCCAACATACATGCCCTTAGCATATCTTCCAAGGTTTGAATTGTCCTCTCGGCTTGCCCATCGATTTGTGCATGGAAAGCGGTGCTTAATTTAATCTTAGTTCCAAGTCCTTTTTGAAATGATCTCCACAAATGAGAAGTAAATTGAGTACCATGATCCCATATGATAGACCTCGGTACACTATGCAACCTCACCAATTCCCGAATATATAATTTAGCATAATCCTTGGCATTATAAGTGGTCTTAACCGGTAAGAAGTGAGCTAACTTAGTCATTCAATCAACAACAACCCAAATAGAATCAAACTATTTATAAGTACGGGTTAATCCAACTACAAAGTCCATATTCACATCTTCCCACTTCCAAGTAGGGATCTCAATATCTTGGGCCAAACCACCGGGCCTTTGGTGTTCCACTTTCACTTGTTGGCAATTCAAACATTCCGACACAAACTTGGCTATGTCCTTCTTTATGCGATGCCACCAATATGCCTCTCTCAAGTCCCGATGCATCTTAGTAGCTCCCGGATGAATAGAATATTGGGAACTATGAGCTTCATTCATGATTGTCTTCCTAAGGCCATCGATATTTGGAACACACAACCGACCTTGACACCGTAGCACGCCATCTCCCCCTTGCGAGAAAACCTCTATCTTTTTTCGGCAACTAACATCTTTAACTCTACCAAGGAAGGATCCAAGTCTTGTTTTGCCTTTACATAAACAATTTCTGAAGACTCAACCCCATTTTGGACTAGAAGGCCATTATCATTCGAGTTGCCCAATCTAAAAACAATCCTAGCCAAATGGTGCACATCTCTATTTTGGGAATGTCACACTCCCTTACTTTTAACTGGTGGTAGCCTGAACGAAGATCTACCTTAGAGAAATGAGTGGCCATTTGGAGTTGATCGAACAAATCATCTATTCTAGGCAATGGGTACTTATTCTTTATGGTCACCTTATTCAACTGTCGATAATCAATACACATTCGGAGCGATCCATCCTTCTTCCTTATGAATAACACCGGAGAACCCCAAGGTACTTGGATGGATAAAGTATTTTTCCAAAAAGTCTTTCAACTGATCCTTCAACTTCTTCAGTTCAGCCGGAGCCATGCGGTAAGGAGGAATGGAAATAGATTGAGTATCCAGAATCATATCTATGCCGAAATCCACCTCTCTTTCAAGGGGAATACCAGGCAAATCTTTGGGAAATCAGGAAACTCATTAACCATCATATTTGATTCAAGAGTAGGAGGCTCAGTTTCTACATCTCTAACCCTCACAACGTGATAGATACACCCCTTCCAAATCATCCTCTGGGCTTTGAGGTAGGAAATAAATTGACCCCTAACCACGGAATCACTACCGTTCCATTACAGGATAGGTTTATTAGGAATCTAAAATCTAACTATCCTAGTCCTATAATCGACGGAGGCATAGGACGCACACAACCAATCCATCCCCAAAATAAAGTCGAAATCATACATCTCAAGCTCTACAAGGTCATCGGGAAAAACTATATTCAAGACTGAGACAGGACAACCCCTATACACCTTTTGGGCAACAATAGACTCACTCACAGGGGTATATACCGAGTAAGGTTCCCACAGAGTTTTAGGATTCAAGCCGAATTTAATAGCCAAGAGAGGAGTCCCAAAAGATAAATTGGCAACTGGATCAAGCAAAGCATAAGCATCAAAATCAAGTACTTTTAACATACTAGTCACCACATCTGGAGCTTCATCCACCTCCTGCCGGGCATGAATAGCATAAACCCTATTATTTTTGGGAGCACCACCAACTTGAGCCTTTGGCTGCCCTTGATCGCTGGAAGCCACTTGACCTCTCTTTGTGTTCTTTGGACAATCGGCAACCTTGTGGTCCATAGTTCCACACCTGAAGCAAGCACTCGACGCCTTTCTACACTCTCCCTCATGATTTCCCCCCACACTGGCCACAACGAAGAGCTCGTGGTCCCCCCCCAACTTGTGCTTTAGGAGGAGGCACCTTGGCATTGGCAAACTTCGTATTCGAGCCTTGGCCTTGTTGGAATCGGCCATTTCCACTACCACTCCTAGAGTTAGAGAACCACCATCAAACAGGGACCTATTATCTTCATTCAACTATCTCTCCTTGAGTTTGTCTCCTTCAATCAACTTAGCATAGGTCATCAGCCTAGAGATATCCATTTCCCGGACAAGTATAGCAATGTGATATTCTTTCACCACCAGGTTAGAGTGTAACAACAAGAAAATTTTCGAAATCTACTTATGGTTGGCATTATATGATGTACTACAATCCATGTTTAAGTTTTTGTGGCCACGGGTTGAGTTTAAGTGGCCAAATGCAAATTGGGCTAGTTAGTGGCTTAGAGGGACAATTTCGGCAGTGTACTTCAAATAGGTATACCATTTTATGTGGGATGAACTATGTGAGATACCATATATCCAATTGAAGCTCTTTGAGTTATCTTTGTAACAAAAGTGGTTTCACGCAATTTGGAAGTCGGGTGAGGGAGATATGTCCTAAACAGCGAGACTATCTGAAATTCAGAAGCCATTGGAGATAGGCTCAGAAAAGTGGCCAAGGACTTTGGAACGGACAGTGAAACATTTCACGGACCATCTAGGGTGTCGTGGTATGTCACATTGAGCTTGGGGTGGCCTGGAACCACCCCTAAGACAACTCCAACTGAACAAAACCTTGGACGGTCCGTTTGGAGCTAGACGGCTCGTGCACTACCTCGTGAAGTGAGGCAGTGTCTTGGCCAAGCCAAG